>VUJU01001393.1:36966-58403 GCA_009835225.1 Aphis craccivora | reverse complement strand
TTGTGTTATTACTTTTAATATTTGAGTAAGTTGCCCAAAGAATGACTTTTCTGAATTAGTTTTTCGGTAGACACAAAAAACACATTTTCAATGATTTACTCCCACTAAAATGTAACTTGAAACATTTTTATTTGATTTAATTTGCATTAAAAAAATTTTAAAACATTAAAATTCAATGTTTTTTGAATATTTAGTATTTTACATACCTAAGCTTTGTTTGACACTGTCACACTAATGTGTCTGAGATAGGGCTTTTTACCTAATTGGTAATAAACCATTATTTTAACATAATTTTATAATAATAATTTAATTATAATTTGTGATGTACCTATTAAATTACATTTGATATATAAAATATGTTTAATAATTTTTAATTTGACTGTGATCATAGTTTAAAATAATTACTTATGCCATAATATTAACCTAAAATCTGAATTTAACAGGATAATATTACAAGACCAAATAAAATATTATAAATCACTTTGTAGTTCCTTTTTATTTTCTTATGATTGATTCTTTCAACTTTTTAGTACATATTATAAAATTTAATTATTCTATATGTTGATGAAATAATCAATGAAATGGCATTAAGTCCCAGAAAATTGGAATTTTTAATATAATTAATGTTGTTTTATATGATTAAAAATGAATAATTAATATAAAAATGGATTTTTGTTGATTCATTGTAATAAATTGAATATTTACATAAAAAATATGGTAAATTTATTTAATAAAGAGTAATTGGGGGGTGTTGGGGACAAAGCCCCCCACAGATCTGTATTATCCCTCCCCATGAAAAATATCTAAATACGCCACTGAGGACGTCAATAACCAAAGCTCAAATATTATCAAAGGCACCCCATGATTTTTTATTGATATTTTAATTTAAAAGAGAGTTGTATTTCATTTGTAATTATGGTATTTTAAAGCGCTCTCATTACTAAAAATCAAATTATACCATAGCAAACACTATTCCAATAATCTACTTGTGCATATTGTCTAAGCTAACCGTGTAAACCAGACTAAATATTTATGAGCTCATCAATCCTACGGGGAAAAGTAGGTATATAGTGTCCAAGTATGGGACTTTGCCAAAATATCTAAACATTCCAGTCAAAAACGATTCATCTATTTTCAAATTTCTCTTGATATGTTACAAAATTACAAGCTATTCAAATTTGAAATCTAAATTTATCAAACAAATGAAAATATAGGTATAAATTGTTAATGTTTATTATTTTTTTTTTATTATTGAAATGTTATTACGTTTAATGAATCCTCAAAGATACGTCATATAATTATGCAAACATTTCGTTATCAACATTTTAAGTTCAATTTTTAGTGTATTTTTATTTTTTTAGAATTATAAAGCCACAAAATTCTTTTTTTTTTTAATAATATTGTTTTTGTGTATACCTACACACTATCTAAGTGGAGACTATATCGTTGTAATATATCGAATATGAAGATTTTTTCAAAAGTTTTAACATATTATTCGCTATTACTGTACTTCTGCAGTTTTATTTTTAACGTCATTTCTTGTCACTTTGTAACTTTGTAGTGGCACAGGTTTTCAGACGAGGTTTTGTAGCTTTTCAGGTTATCGCAGTAGGTTAAACGATTCACTATATTGTCTAATAGTCTATATTATCTGACGATAAATAAAGGCATCTTGAGCTTTGACGTATAGAACACATCGAGAGATTACAAGAAACTGATAAAGAACAAAAGCTGCTGTATATTGTTTCAATGATTTCATTAAAAATTTGAATTCTAAATTCTGATCATTCTCTATTGTGTTTTATAACTGACGTAGATGAATTAAAAAGATTTCTAAAAGTTCATATTATTGTAAAATTCCATCTGAAAGGTGAGACATACATAGTTCAGACTTCAGAGTTTTAGACTAATACAAATATTATAAAAATATTATTAAATATTATACGCAATATAAACTTAAAAATTTTTTGCTAATTGGTAAATTTAAACTCATAAATTATAATTTATTATTAAACCATATTTTTTTTATTTACTTCAGAAATATGTAAAATGAATAATGTATATTATATTAAGGTTAAATATTTATTATAATTTTAATATAGGCAATAATAACATTTATACTATGAGAATAAAATATTATAAATAACAAATATGTATTTTAAATAATGTTTGAACAATGTTCTACATACATTTTTAATCTAATCTTATTAGAATTAGAAACAGGAAGCTTTCATCAAAATTGATTTTGTTTTTTTTTTCAGAAATAAATAAATATAATCTTGGCTTTTTCAAAAAATTTTATTACTAGCATTTTTTGATATTCTGTGCTGTTTATAGATATTTAAAATATCAGAATTATTTTTAATGTTTTTTGATTGATGAATTATAAAAAATTAATTTCTGGATAAAGTTTTAAAAATGTAATAATTTTTTTTGAGTATATCGAGGGATATCCGGGTTGATATAATTATCGTATCCATGAGCAGATATAGATATATATCTAAGGGTCTTAAATACATTAAAAAAAATTAGGACTCAATTTCAGTCATTATTAGATTTTATTATCTATTATAGGAACTCACATAAAATAATACTTAAATAAATGTACGTATATTATTAAGTTTTACAACAGAAGGTGTACTAATTAATATTAAAGGTGTTGACGTCTTGATGTCTACGGTGAACTGCCATTCTTACGCGGTCGTGTGTCGTTTAATAGACGTTTCAATTAATTGCGTGTGCGAATATACCATTCTATCGGTCAAGGTCATGGGTCTAGTCAAGTAGTCAATCGTACTCGGGCTGCGCACTATTTACGCTCAATGTAGAGTTTATAAAAAAATATTATTTACAGATAGGCGTCACGAGACGAATTTGTAAGAGAAAAAAAAACAATCACCGATATCTACTGCTCGCGGTAAAAACATCATGTCATCGTCGAGTATGGATCGCGATATGATCACGAACAGCTGGCGGTAACTTTGTCGTCAAAACTCTGCAGCTACCTATACTATACGCGTACAGTATGCGGCTTTATATTTTAATTTAATAACTTATTAATTATACGCAAGCACGTGGTCTGTGCAGCAATGTGCGGTGTTGCAGCCGTTCGTCGAAAACGTTTTCAAACATTATAAATTAGCGTGTCGGGTTGAAACAAGGGATGCAAATAATTAAGAATTCAGGGAAACTATCGTCGTTACACGCAAGTCACAGCACCGTACACGGCAGGCAGACGTATCAATATCGCACAGGTACAACTGTACGCATAAATATATAATTTGATTGTGCTAATTTGCTATTAAGAGGACGTTATACATACGCTCTCGTATAATACATGTTTATTGTACACACGCTCACACAAAGTCGCGAGCTGACTTGTTTATCTCTGCTCGCGACGTTCGCAAAACGTATATATATCATTGCAGGGGATATAATGATATTGTGTACCTATACGCCGAATATAAACGATGACACACGGGGTTGTCATTTTTTATTGTTTTCGCGATGAAAACATCGTGTACGATAGATATAATAGTATAATAATAATATTGTATATTATATAGGTACAGGATGATTTCCTAATCGCGCTCGCCACGATTTTCTATACAGCAATGAATTTACGTCGGTTTAACGTAATTTATACATGTTATCATGACGTATGGAAAAAAAAACTATCGGTGAATCCATTGACACCGAAGTTTTTAATTTTTTTTTTTTTCGAAATCAAACTTTCAGTATAGATACATTAAGAAACTATCGGTTTTTCCAGAGCATTCTATTTCCTCAATGACTCTTCGTCAAAACAAACTATTGCCGCCACGAAACACCGAAAACAACGACATAACAATATAATGATAATATCGTAGGTGTAGAAAAATCACATATTCTATAATTATCATGAAAAAGTATGCCTTGCAAAAGAGCACTTTTGTTTGGGATTTAGCCATTTCCATACCAATAGGTATACCATTTAATATTTTCTTACTTTAAACGGTAATAAGAAATTAACGAATAATGATAGCTCGAAGATATATTGCTAGGTATTCATTTCTACTTCTCGTTTTATGACTAATTGATGAGTTCAAAATTATTGAAAAAAAAAAAAATTTAATATCAAAATATGTAATATTCTACACTTCTATAGTGAGTTATAAGACAAGTATAAACATTCGATATTGTAAGATATTATAACCTAACCTGCAACCTAAGGTACCTACGTATTACAAGATAATAAACATAATATAATATGTAATTTACATAATATAGGAAATAGTTTGTTAAAATAATACAAGTACCTACTTAGTACTTACTTACTTACTATTTTATCTTTTGATCATGCCAATATATGATTTCCGAGAAATCATTTAATTTAGCATTACAGTCTTAGAAATAAACGGAATTGAAAAGTAAAACCATTAACATTTTTATCTGAAAAATACATTTAAATTTATAATCAATGCATTACGTTTTTCAATTACCAACTAAATATATTATACTGATCAAACTAAATTTTCAATTAGAAATTAAAATATTAAACATTAATTTGATGAATCGAAAATATTTATCATTATATTATATTGTACCCATATACTACGAAACTAACATAAGTATACCAAATATTACAATAGATAACTAATAAGTTTTCACGTGTTTAAACGTAAATTTATAAACGTAAGTTTATAGGTTTATTATATTTTATAAAAATTTAAAAGCTACAAACGTTTATTGTTTAGATAATATATGACGTATTATACATGCTTATTATATAAAAGGGTTCAACAAAACGTTTCAATATTTTAAAAATAGGACATGGCTATATATAATATTGTCTTTCGTATACTGGCGAGACAGTGACGCGTATTATATACTTATGCCGTGTTTTAAATGCTGTAGCGGCCAAGGAAACCAAATCAATTGCCAACGATTTAGGCCTAGACGGTAAAAATAAACGGATGATAAATGCGGCTGGAAAATAAACGATGCGCATATTGTAAATTGTAATATTATAATATCATCGCCTATTCCGACGTACGCTATGACTGACGGACGATATTATATACACATAAACAACTCGTGTTCGTTATATTAACAAATAATAATTACGATTAAACATTTCGTATTATGCTTCCTCCGAATATATATTTTACATTTCAACGTTTTATTTGGATCCGAGACGGCAATATAATTATATTACATCACATGAAAAAATCCAAAGCAAAAAATTTAATTGGAAAGCAGACCTCAAAAAATATAATACACCTGTCTTATTGTTTATTGACTTCAGTTATACACGAGCTAATGAAGGTGCAAAAATACGAAGATTTGTCGACTATACAGATTCGTGTGCAGAATAAATTGAATTTTCCTATTTTTGAAAAAATTTGAATGTTTTATAGACTACGTTAAAAAATCGTGGTATTTTTAAGGTAATATTTTTTGTCACTGGAAGAAAACTTGTAAGATAAAACAAGGACGATACAATATAACAAAATAATCTATTATACTTAAGTTACTGTTGAGATTTATTTCAGATATATATATTTTGAAAAAAAAAACTGTTATTGATACATAAGTAGGAATATAACATGTTTACGATTGTTAGAATTACCGTTTTGTTGGACCAATCGTTTTCATATTTTTTCTGCAAATGGATATTTTTTTGTGTAGGTATACGAAATGTTTTCATAATTCACTGCAGAATTTGAATTTCAACGTTTTATCAACACGTCAACCTACTTCCAAATTATTAAAAATCAAAAAATTATCAATCTCCAATATTAATTATATTATACGTATATATATTAGCACCTTCGCGTGTATGGATTCGAATTCAATCATCGGATTATATAAGTTTAAGCAACATCACCGCAGCGGTGACGTATATAGTGAGCGCTTCACTAGTAGAGGCTTCACTATAATATATAGCGTTCTCATATACGACGTTTTAATTATCTCGAGGTTGTTGTCTGCCGCAGTATTTTACGGAACTATGTGCGCGGGAAATAAATAAAAATTTATTTTGTAACAATGGAAAACTCATAGGTAGTATTCACGCGTATATGATATAGCGGAAAGTGTGCGTCCGTGAGTAATTTTGTTGAAAACCGTCGTTATAGCTTGTGTGTGTGGGTGTGTGCTTATACATATATACAGTGGGCGTTGGGTCAAGGAAAAGAAATGATATGGCGAACAGATATATATATATTATATACGTGTGTGTAGGGGGAAGAGAAGACGAAGAAGAAAAAGAACTGTATATAATATATAATATATATATAGGTATGAGGGGTACCCGTTGGTTGGTCCACATGTATTTCTGGGTATAAAAAGGAAAGGAGAGTTGAAACAAAAGCAATTTATGTCCGTTTCTACCCCTCCTCTCCCACCCCCGCTACCGTGTCCGGTCCCTTTCGCCATTACTGCGTAGCTTTGTCGGGTATTTTTCTTCGTTTACCGCCCCTCCTCCTCCAGCCGTCCGCCAGGCCCGTTCCACCGACCCCCTTAACCCCCGTAAAAACGTGCCTTGGTTATTAAAAGTTATACGGTCATGCTTTTATATAGAACCCGGACGGGGGGGGGGGAGGGCACGTACGCTAAAGCAGGAACCTTTATGAGCCGGAATAAAACGCGAAGGCTATATATATATATATATATATTGCATACACTGAGTATATACTATATATATAAGTACACACATATTTTATATACATACTTATATACAGCACATCACACACACACACACACACACATATATAATATAAATCAAGGTTTAATCTGTATTCTGTAGTTATCAATTCTCTAGGAAATGTTTATTGCACGTTGTGTGAATTACGAACAATATAATAAATATATATATATGTGTGTGTGTGTGTATACATATTAAACTGTATATTGTACAAAGTAACGGGATATAATGTATAATATATAAACGGAAATAATCAAAAGCGATGCGTCTATAATAATATATATTAAAATATTTGCATAATACAGTTGAGTGTTATATTATACGTTTTGCAAATACATTTTTCGGTCGTTACGAGCTGCTTGTTTTTCTTGAACCGTAATAGTAGGTATATGCGACGAATGCCATTATACCTATATGTATACTGTATTATACGGGGCTTTATTGTGCTTTACTATGGTGTTTTTTGCTGTAGCGTGATTATTGTTATAGTATTTAATCACTAAACGGCCAAATTTATTCTCGGTTGTCATGTGTTTTTTATTAAAATATTTTTTCCATTTTTTTTTTTTTTTTTTTACAAAATTATTACTTTAACTCTTTAGCTAGTACAAGTTGGCTAATTATTAATTATAAATGTACTTTCAAGACATTTTTTGTTTTATAACTATTTTCAATTCATTACAAGTAATAAGTATATGTACTCGCAATACCATTCCAAAGCAGAAAATTTTATTAGAATTCATCTTTTTCGCCATGAACCAAAGTACTGCTTTTAAATCTAAAACAAAAATGTAAAATAATTAAAAAAAAATTAATTTGTGACTATAGTTATATAATATAACATTATATTAATGCTTTAAAGAGATAATGTACCGGTTTAACGAAAAAAAAATCACCATATAAATGCTTAGTAGTTATTATGCACACATTCTTAACGAGTGGTTGCTGGTTAGTTTTTTAATTCAAAATAAATTTAATCAATATCGATATTGTGTATAAATACATAATAATAATATTTTATACTAACTATATTATTATATTTTATAGGAGTGTCAGCTGCTACTTACCTATAATAGATGGAACACCGATTATGTCGTTGATTGTATAATATAATCCTCTTAATATATATCAATAAAAATACAACGTGTAAAAGTTTGAGTTATGAAAACGTGAGTTTATGTTTGTTTAAGGTCAATGTTGTATGCATCCAAAAAAAAATTTTGGCATACAATTCTGTGCACGTGAATTCTTAAGCAAAAAAAAAATATTTTAAATAATCCTACTGACGTTACTATATTATATATAGCTCATCACTTATATCCAAGACCAGTATTATATAACACGTGTATTTATTTAAATAATTTTACTATAGACTATAGTATATTTCAAAAGACAACGTCTAGTGGTCAAATTCATATTTACTTTTTTTTATCGTGGAAGAAGAAAATATAAGTAAAAAATTCCTTTTTTTTTTTTTTAAATACGTTTATTAAATGAAAATTTATGATTTGTTCAGTGTGTACATTAAGTAAAAAATAATGTACAACGAGAAAGCGTTTCGTATTATAAAACCTGATAACATTATACTATAAAAGATATTTTAAAATATATTTTAGCCCCTTTCCACCAATTTGTTATAAGTGTAATAATTCGTGGTGGCACTCAAATTTAAATACTTAATTACGCCTATATTGTTATGGACCTAAATAATCTTAATACAATATTTTACTGCTACGATTGCAACTTTCAAGTTTTATAGTCATCACGTGGACTCGGATTGATAATAAAGATGGTGAGATCGACAGTGTTATAAATGCATTGTTTATTTCTTGTATTTAATATAATATAAACTACAATACAGAGAGTATCTATTGTCATACAATATGAAATTTTATAATCACAATTATGTATAATCACTATAAAATATATTAATATAATATCTGTATTGAATAAATGTAGAATATACATTATAATGAAATAACTAAATTATGTGTTTCATTTATTAGATTAAAAGTTTATTAATATAAGCTATTACCTATTATACCTTTATTTTAGCTCTTTATAAGAAATTTAAAAAAATATAGCCAAATGTGCTCTCTGACCCCAAAATCATCCTTTTTAAACATCCTCTAAACATCCTCGAGACCAATAACAATAATAAGAATCTGAAGAATTATTTATATTAATTAAACTGTTATTTGTATGTACCTAGTACGAAAATGTTTTAAACGTGTTATTATAAAATGTAGCGATAAATATGTTCAGACTATCCAAAAAGAGTCTCCCCACAAGATTTTTTTACAAAACAATGTGAACTCTTTAATCACAAGCAAAGTATTAAGTGTACAGAAGCATTTCAGATTTATTTAAAAACAAAAACAAACAAATAATTATTTTTAAATCAATAGGTAGTAATAATAATAATAATATTATGAACGATTTATAATATTCTATACCAGTATCTCTCTATATATATGAAAAATATGCGAGAATTAAATAAAAATCATGTACCTACAATACAATATTTAAACAGAATATTTAGTTGAAAGACGGTAAGTATAGCCACATCGAATGCATTGAAGAATTTCTGTTTTAATTATATATTATGCGCATAAGTATTTATTCATTCTTGTGGAAGATCCCGACAGTATACAACACCATTTATACGCCTCAGGCGCTTTGGAGGACTACTGAGTAAAATAAAACAAAGTTTTGAATTAGAGAATTCGAAGGGGGTGATGGACGATTATTTTATTATGAAATCTTTTATAGAAGTATTTGGCTTCGTCGTGCAGTGTAGCTTTTAATTTCAAATCCGTGTACAGTCGTGTACTCGTGTATAATGTGATACATATATAACTACAGAAAGGGGCACTAAATAATTGTCCTTTGATTTTATTCACATTATCAAACAATTTATTATCTTGGACGACCATTATTCGTTTAAATTAAAGAAAAATAAAATGTTTTTTTTTTTTTTTGTATACAGCCGTAATGTACAATTATCATAGGCATTAATATAATATAGGTAATATTAATTATATTACAAATTCTGAAAGTGTTTCAATAATATCTTTACCCAAAACAATTTAATTTGATGTTATTTTTCTTCAAACTTTTCTAAAAAATTGATAGATTTATCCAATATTTTCTGTTTTATCTAAAACCAACTACTAAACCAATACCAAGTCTATTGAATAAAAACACACATTCCGCAAATCGCATTATATATTATATTATTATGCGCATTTAAGAACAATAACGCTTCGACCCACCAAACACGATTTAATGCATTATACATGATTAATATGCGAAACAACATTTCACCCACGAAATCGGTTTTAAGTTAAATTACGATATGACGAACACCCCTAACATCTCCCCTCTTCTCACTATCACTCATGTGTGTGTGTGTGTAGATGTATATATGTATATAATTTAACCAATGCTATCTTAATGCGCGCAAATTCACGATTTTCCAGGACTTGAAAGAACCCCTCTTTATATATAATATATGTATTATAATTATAAACGAATTTTATTACCTACTCGCCGTTTTGGGTGAATGAGGAGCATAATTGATATTTGAAATATTTGAAGGAGAAGGCTAACAAATAAATTTATAATCAAAAACAAAAACTAAATACGATTATTATAATAACATTAATAACTAATAAAATCGGTTTGTCATTAAATACTATAGATATTAAAATAAATCTTTACACACGAATAAATAATCGTGTGTCGTATCTAATTATGTAAATAATAGAAATCTAATGACTATTGTTCTATATATAATAGTACAGAAGACATTTTCACATTTTAGTCGTGTTTTGTGATTTTATGAATTAAAACCGAAATTATTATCTGAAAAACATAATTTTTAAAATATTAACCTAAACTAGAACTGAAAACTTTATAAATGTTATATTTCAACTGTCAAACCTTGACCAAAATATTTATAAATATGTTTTCGAAATTAAAAACGAAGCGTTCCAAGTATAGAAGGAATTCGAGCAGGGTTTTCATCACAGTTAATTCATCGAGCGGATGATGCGCGCGCGAGAAATTTCATTATATAAACAATAAGACTAGATTACTAGAAATAATACACGCTCGAATAGTTGCCTATAATACTACTATTTCATTGACTACTACCAACCACTCTAAAAACCACATCCCAGAATGTAATACAAGCAGTCGATTTATTATTATTAAAGTTTAAACTTTGTCACATTTGCTACATTTTAATGGATTTTTTTAGCATATTACGTTTATTTCTATAAATCAATTTTGTGACTTTTTGGATAAAATCCCAAAGGTTCTAATCGCAGACATTTATTAATAGCGTGCAATACAATATTGTTATATAATGTGATTGTGTATTATTGATGACTATTATTTTTAAAATCAGAATAAAAAAATCGACATTTTAATTTTGTGGTCGAATTATATAAATTTACAGCCAGTAATATAATATTTGATTATTTAATATTAAACTATTTGGTATCCGATTCCAGGGGTAAATAGAGCATAGAGATTTTACCTACGGGTCCTAACTGTAAATGGTATCCCCAAGTCCCAGAAAAGAACTACGTTTTTTTTATTAATTTTATCAAAACCATTTATAATGCATATTTGTGTATTAACAGTTTATACTTGTTCATAAATATATAAAAATATTAAATTGGTACTAACATACATTTTTTTTTTTTATTTTATAAATGTTCCTATACAGATATGTAATAAAAATGTTTGTTGACAAACATAGGTACATATTATTAAAATAGATAAGTTATATTATTATGAAATTAAAAACATATTTGGGCAATACATTTGTTTTATAATGTTTGTGCGGTTCACGAGGAAAGCAAACAGCTTTGAGTGGTATGGTATTTGCAGTGCATTTTTCAATAGTAGCGTTTTAAACACAATACACCTCAGTACTGTTTGGGTCCACAATTGAAATTTAAAGTAAATATGTGACCTACCATTGAAATGTGACTTACTTCATTGTTATAAAAAAAGTCAAATTACGGCCTTGAAAATATTATTGCAAGAATGTAAATATTCTAATATGATACATGTAACTATAATGCTATCTTTCTTTCTGAGACTGACTACATAGTGAGAAAAGTAAAAAATCCGTTAATTTTAAATAATTAATTCGTGTATAATAATATTTTTAGTAGCACGCCAAATAAGTTTGTTTTATGTAGCGCTGCAGTTGATGGCTTACTGTCGACAGGTGTTTGTATATATCACCAAATCAGTATAGTGTAATTTATATCACCAATCATAGGCCTTTAAATTAGAAAATAATAAGGCTGTACGTACGTAATACTAATAAATAATATAATATAATATTATAGTGTTTAGTATTTTGTACTTATTACTTAGTACATATAGAAAAACAATAATTCACATAATAGTCATCCCCCAAAACATTTTTTCTAACCGTCTCAAAACTACTCTTATATCTCTGGTAAATAGTAATAGATATATTTTATGCACGACGATCTCCGGCAGCAGAGGTTGTTGTAACGCATATGTCGGACTGTCGCATACTGGGACAGTTTATAGCCACGAAGTGATGACGGCAGTGTACCTACGGTGCCTTACGGTAAGTATAATATATAATAGAGCAGATACGACAATAATGTCGAATCGTCGACTTTTTTTTTTCATTTTTTAACCGGTCACGCACAATACGACTGTTAATGACCACGCGGGAGCGTTATAATTTTTCAAAGCCTAGGAAACCCTCCCTCTTCTCCACCACGCCCAAAAACAAGGCTACGTCCGTTTGACGAGTGTTGCGGAAGCTGCAGCGGCACGCGCGATCATCGCTGCTCTTGCTCGTCGTCGGTCATAAGCCGAACGCGTCTGTCGAACGCATAATATTGGAATAAAACACGATATTTTCCGACACCGTATACGATTATTATGCACACACACGACGGCAGATAATAACATAATTAATAGCCGGCGAGACTGGGCGCACGGCGTGTCGTCCGTCGGTCATTACATCGCATTATGTTTCGTTACGCGCGCGCGTAATAGACGCGATGGCGACATCACGATATGATGATATTGTAATGTAAATATTACACGCACGGCAGCAGCAGCAGCAGATATATAATAATGTATAACACGATAATGACGACGACGACGATGATAATAACATAAACGGTTTAGCGTGACGCGTGCCGAATTCGGCCGAAATCGCATATCATTATAATACGTATATAATATTATTATCATTATTGTCGTGTATCGCCGACGACAGTATCGTATTGTAATGCCGGGTAATCTCGTCACACGCGCGAAAAAATCCGAATCCTCCTCCGACCGGCGTAATAATAATAATAATAATAATAATGCAGTCGCGGGCGGCGGCGGCGGCGGTGTGACCCGCGAGGAAACGGACACCGACGCCGAGCGGGTGTGTGCATCGACACCGGCCACGCGCGCTCACGGGTTTTACTGTTTATAATATTATGCGCCGTATGAATTATGTATAATATATACCTAATAATAAAATATTATCTACGGCGCGCCGTACAGGAGGGGACCTGCGTATAATATTATATTATATAAAATGTCGCGAATAATTTTCGAGAGCCTAATGAGTAGGGGCCGTTTTTTCACTCTCTCTTTCATCCATCCATCTATCTCACCCTCTTTTGAGCTGCATCGCTGTAGTCGTCGTCGTCGTCGTCGCAGTCGGATTCCGAGTCGTATACGTTATATATACACGTAAACGCGCCTATGTACCGAGAGAGAGCCCGCGTCTCCTCCTGGCGCGCGGTGCGATGACAAATTCGAAAATTATTCCACCGCAAATAATAGCCTAAACGAAATTCATCCGGTTCGCGTTTCAAATTAACCCCGGCGGCGGCCCTCGTCGGTTGAACGATGATGATGCGACGTTTCACCCCAATATTTATCTCGTCGCCCGTATACTGCACCCCTGCACCGCCACTGCCGCCACTTCCGACGTAGAGGCCACTGCACACCGCCTGATGCAGTAAACGTTTTGACGTTATACGCGCGCGCGTAAATATATGTGTTTAATACATATTCATGGTCGTGTCGAGTATAAAATATATATGTACACATGCTGGTGCTATGCAGTGGCGGCGGCTTGTAAGCGATATCGAAACACTAAATTTAATTAAATACAAAATGCGCGGTCGCGTCCCTTGGCGATTGGACTCACGGAAATCGGTGAGATCCGCGTCCGTCTGCGACTGTGTATAATAATATAATATAAAAGCGAGAGAAAATAAAAACAGTGACAACGGTACTGCAGCTATACCTATATAGCCCGTTCACGCCCGCCCCGAGCTGTTTACAGATAATATCATATCATATAATATATTATTATTGTTGTCGTCACCGCGGCCCACCCGTGGCGCGTTTTAGTGTTTCCTGTATACATTATAATATTATAATAATATATTATTATGGCGCATATCATCAACGATGATCGTGTGTCGCGCGTATTCCGGCCGAGTCATGATACGTCGTATAATGATATTATCGTCGAGTATCTGCGGCCGCGGGGTTGTCGTGTTGTTTCGATTTGAAAAAGCAAAACATAACGGTCGAATACTATAAACTGTAGTTCCGACTTCTGATAATATTCTTAAACGAGTTGTCTCCCGATGAACCCTATAATTTCGATGAAGAACAAGAACCTTAAGGTCTGATACAGTAGTTCCCTACCGAGGGAGGGTATTCAATGGTAAAAGTGGTTTACAGGAGATTCATAATTTCATAAGTGTTTAAATATCCATAAATGTTCACGTATAACGATTAGCACAATAATATTAGAGACAAGTTACATAATTTCTACAACAATTTAAGTTTGGTATACATATATTTAGTGTTTTATTTTCAAACTACAACAAAAAACAAAATCGTTTTTTAATTTTTTTGTTTTTCCCGATAATTATAATAAGTACTAAAAAAATTATCTTGAGCTTCAATTACCAAAAACCTTACAAAGCAAGATAGGTATATTTTCACTGTTATAAAAGGTGATTATACAAAAATAAAATAAAAATAAAACGCTTACCTACTTATAATCACAACTATTACGTTTCATACTTTTCAACGTTCTGCTTAAAATATAAGATGTTAATTCTATTTTGTATATTTTTATTTTTATTTACTTATTTTTTATTTTTTTAAATTAATTGTAAAATAATTAAAAAATAAAACAAATATGACAATTAATTCATAGGACCAAAAATTATAAATACGATTTTTGAAAAGATAGATCCGTCAAGTTTTTCCATACATCCTAATTTCTTTAACGTTGAATTTTGATTAGAAATCAAACTCAATTTTGTCCTTGGTAATACAATGTACCTAACCGTACAACGCGAAACAATGGTGTTTATATTATATGAATAAGTACCGACTTCAATATGTAAATCGACCGTTTTCATTAAGATTTCGTTCTCATAAAAAAAAAAAAAACAAAACAAAACAAAAACAAAAAAAAAGCAAACGAACAGAATAGATGATAATCCACCAATCTTTGACCGAATGTAAACAGCCGTTCGCGTTCAACGACATTGGCGTCAAGTCGATTGACAACGCGCACACAGAAACCTTTTGATATGATAATAAGGACTCATTTATAACTTGAGTAATTTTGTACGAAATACAGTGGAGCAAAGGACCAAAGTTCTCAAGTCAGTCACCCATCTCTCATTCACTCTGTCTTTGTCTCTCATTCTCTCTCGTACTTTTCATCACTCTCTCCCTCTTACCATTTCTCCTATATCCCAATCATCGTCTCTCATTCTCGCTCTCTCTCTCTCTCTCTCTCTCTCTTCTACTATTCATCCTTCAGCCTATCCTACCCTGCCACTCTCTTCGTTCACTCGGTCTTCGGTCTAATGAATGTTCCGTTGTCTGTCAACTTTCATGAATATTTAACGACTAATTGAACTTTACCTGGTCGGATTTAATAAACCATTTTGATGCTCACGCTATTTCAACAAGCGACCCTTTAATGAACTTTATCTTCTCGTTCTTGACGTCAAAATATGTGAGCTTAAAATATGAGTTAATTGTTTTTAAGCAATTTCTATACGATTTTATTTTCCGTTTTTTAAACACTATTTTAACGCACCTATATCTGAATAATCGAATATAGTTGTATTGAAAAAATACTTTTTGTATTACTTACATAATATACTTCATATAGCTGAAGCCGTGAGTCATAAGGCATAACTCAAAAATGACTTTATTAAAGAATATAAAATAAATAGCGAAAAAATTAATGTTTAAGATAATTGTAAATCGAAATGATACCAAAACAGAGCTTTACAACACAAATAGTATACCTACATAATTAAATATACCAATGAATTATTATAAATATGATCTGTGTCTTGGGTGTGTGTACTTTTCTCTTTATTAAAATAAGTAAAACAAAAAAAAAAAATTGAAAATTACCACCCCAACAGCTTAGAAAATCCTGTAAATAATTTATAAAGTTGTAACCAATTGAGACACACCACAAAACCCTAAAAATATATTGTATTATGTTTTTGGCGAAGTGTTGTTAGTAGACAAATTACTTATCTATATAATATTAATGCGAGTACAATATGTTCTAATGTTATTAGTTTAGCACTCGTGCTGATTGCACCATCACTGTATAGACTGTATGGTATAAAAACAAAAAAGGTAAGAAAGTGAGTACGCTCTGCTGTACATTATCAGGTATCAAATGGGTCACTATTTTGGATGTGTTAAATTTTAACTCAATGATACATAATTTATTGTAAACGAAAAACTATTTTCACCAGAAATGGTTCATCAGCCTATACACTAATAATTAATAAGTTTATTTCGTCATTTTTTTTTTTTTTTAACTAAATCGTTTATTTTTCATTTAATAGTACAGTGGTGGTCAATAAATTATGTATTGTTTATTATTGAAATATTTATAGTAGTTAATATAATAATATATACCTATTCATATCATATTATATCAACTTACTTATGAATATCATCTTTCCATAAATACTGTAAAGAAGTAAAAATAGATTCATAGTAATGGAAAATAATATCTTAAAAGTACTCAAAAATATCATTAGGTATAGTTAGTTTAATAACAATATAATAAACATAAAAGTTTTAAGTTTCCAAAAATAATGTTTTTAAACTGTAACAAAATAATAATAATTTATTAACATCATTAGTAATTATTATTATCGTTTAAATAAATAGTTTGGTCCAAATTTGAACTTAAAATGTCTATAAAAAATAATTGTCATTATATAATATTTATTAGATTTTATGGTGTCTGTAGTATAAACCACTTACGAGGAATCTTGTATTACATTTTCAAAATTTAAATATAAAATTAAAAGTTCTTATGAATTTAAAACTAGGTACAAAATAGTTAGAGGTACCTCGCAAGTTTTTTCGATTTTGAAAATGTCTTCAAAGTTTTAACTTCAAATGCGTATAAAAAAAAAAAATGTGTAGGTGTGCATTTTTTAATAATTTTATACAAATACAAAAAAAAAAAAGTAAGTGAAATCTTGTTTTAAATTTGTAAGATTTTTAATCTAGTGAATAGTTTTTTTTTTTATCAATAATTATAGAAAAAAAAAATTATAAGAACTTGAAAATTTTTTATACTTATAAATAGTACAAATACGTTAAAATATTTTGAAAATGTTATTGTAAATAAAAAAAACAATAACATAAACATCTGGTAAAAATTTCAAGTTTTTGTCGTTATTAGTTTTTGAGTTAAATCAAAAATCAAAATCCCTGTTTTTCCTTAATCTTTTTTGTTTTTCCCGATTATAAGTTAACTCTTAAGAATATTTTACCTTATGCCCTCCCTTGCAAAGTATTCGACTAGATTCAGTTTTCTACCAAAAACCATCGCCCATTTTTAAAAATCAAATCATTCTCACTGCCCCAAAAAGTGTTTACGGACACAAAAAAGAACACAGATTATTATTGTAAAACTAATATAATATTCATCGCTCTTCCCGGAATCTAAATTGAAATAAAATATTATACTCTAAAATATATTATGGAAAAGTATTAAAATGTTATTTATATACATTGCACTCATATTATCAAAACGTGTAATAGAAAACCGTGTTTATCTAATAAAGATATATTATATTTACACATAAATCCGTTCCCTATTAATAACTAATAATATTACGGGAATTTAGTGTACGACTTACGAAGTCACTGGAACAGCATGTGTTTGAGTATCGTAAACAATTTCATTCAAAAAAAAAAAAACATGTTTTAAGTCAGTTGTCGGGTTTAGAAGGTCATAATAATAATACTCGACGGAAATTTTATAATATTTGTAATAAACTGTAATAATATTATATTATTATCTACTCTGCAAACCACTCGTATAATACTTTTTAGCTTTATAAGCGATGATGAACGGTGTTCAACAATCTACCTGAGTATGGTAGTTTAGTTGTTTATAGAGAGGAGCGGAGGAAAGTCAACAAATTTAAAATATCATTGATGGATAGCAGAAGAAGAGTATTTTTATATGCTTGCTGTAAGTGGCAATCAACAGTCTGTATTTTATAATAGTCGAAAAATTAATTTTTTATTAATACATAATTTCTATATATATATATATTAGATCCTTAGAAGAAAACGATAAATGCGGTTTTTTTAGGAGTATTAACCATTTGAACAACTTGTTACATTTTCATTCAAATAGTTGTCGCTAAATTTTTAATCAAAGTTATACATGTTGAAAACGAATTATAAATGTTATTATATATTCAACATACAAAAACCTACGTAATAGAATATAGGTTTATGACACGCAAGGACTAATTGTTTACTTGTACGATTTATTATTTTTCATAATTTTAATAAATTTAACAATAATTTAACAGCGTATTTTAGAATTTTAAAACTTTTAGTCTCAAACGGTCGATATCGTTGAATACAATAGTTATTGCTTTATTGATCTAGAAAAATTCCTAGAGGACACATCAACTCAAAAACCGAAGAAAAGTGTTATAGCGTTGAGTAATACTATCTATGCTCAATGGTTATAGGAATAAAATAATAATAATATGTCGGTACTCCTCCCATACATTTACGGCTTAAAAAAATTCAAATAATACGATGCTCGTTAAAAATATGACAGAGCACTGAGGACCAAACGGGACACGCGCCGACGTCATTCAACGGATATACTGAACAATAATAATAATAATAATATTATAGTACTATCGTTCGTAATATTGTAAAACATATTATGCACATCAAAAACGTTTAAGATTAACATACCGTCGTAACGCCTGCCGGAAGATTTAGTCGCGTATGCATTGTATTATTGGGGAGTGCGTTATTCGAGTTATTCGCGTGCAGTATAATACGTATATATATTTTGTCATGTTCGATGCGCCGACTCCACCCTCATATTTATATAGTATCGGCAGTGCCGTATATGATTTGCATTGGGAATTTAGTTTGCCGAACGCGTGTACATTATGATTATTCGTACGAAATATTTCAAACGTCAGTTGTTGTCCGGATCGTCCATCGATACGTTGCAGCCCGCTTCGAGCGAGCACTATGTAAAAATACAATATATAATATTTAGTTTCGTTTTTTTTTTCGAGATGGCTGTATACAACGATAAGGATAACAATACATATGTACATGACGTGTACAATGAGTTATGTGCAGCAAGGCCGTAACTGAAAAAAAAATTATGGGGGAGGGGGTCCAATGTTTTTTTTAAATAAATAGATACTGAACACTTGTCATTTTTACGTTAAAAATATATAATTTGATTATTATCATTATTTATAACATAAGTCATCATTATAATATTCAATTTACATAATAGTTATAACTATTTAATAATAAGCAAACATTTCTACTTTGAAAGACCCCTGGATCTTCCCCCAGTTGAGTCCTTGATGTGCACTGTTGAGAGATCGATATAAATAACAATTATTGTCCTTATAGTCCTTATATAGATACATATTTGAGTTTAAATCACCCTCTCAGTAATAGTTTTATATTAATTTCTCTCGGCTAATATCGACTTCTTTTTTTTCATAAAGTATCTCCATCAGAAGACGTTATCTTATCATTACGTGTAAGCCGATTTCCTATTATGTACTTGGTAGTTACTAAAACGTCACTTAAGAAGTTTTGGATTTTTTTTCGGATTAGCGTAAATGCAATAATACCGAAAAATGGATTAAAAACTGTAAAATCACAGTTATTTCGTCAATTTATCAAACTCAATTTTTTCATTTATTCCAAATTACAATTTACACAAACTTAAATAGTTCAAAATTTACCCTTTAGAATTTCGTTTCAGTACATCAACCAAAATATCTGCTAAACAGTTGAATAATAAAAAAAAAATAGATGCACCTATTTAATAAAAATAAATACATTCAAACTACATGTTTGAGTCAAACGTGTACGTAGTTTGATAATATTAGTGATCGACGATATTGATAATATCGGCACATATTTAATAATAAATAATAATATGAAGGTCATCAGAACCCGTGTTATACTACGGCATATTAAAAATTAGGTATATGATCTAATTGTAAAAGATGCTGTTCGCCGTTTGGCCGTTGTTACAGCATCACCCTATTACAGACAGCGAGTTCGGATTAATAGCGTTAGCCGTTAGATTAAGTCAGGCTATAAGGCTAAAAATAAATCTTATTATTTTGCTGTACCTTATTGTATTCAATTTTCGGGTCATAGTAATAAAAATTAAAAATTTTATGATCACAAAAATCTCGTTTAGCCAAAAACATTTTTATTACTATGGAATTATACAAGTTAATGTAAAAGCTATTGTCTAGAAATACTGCAATATAAGGCGTATATAAGATAATAAAACGAATAATATAAATGGCCAGCATACTAAAGCCAATAAAAATAAAAACGTGAAAATCTACAAAATCTAAAATTTGGCAAAAACGCCCTAAAAAATTGTCATAAAACGAATATTATGAACATAGAAGATACGTTAAATCGTAAACGAATGATGTAAAAAAAAAACAAAACAACAACAAATTAAAACGATACATCTATTTAAATGGAATCTATGAACATTTATATTATTATTATAGTATTAGTATTTCGGCTAGACCTAGGACTGTGTTAGAATTGCATGGGATTTGCTAAAGAATGCAAAATTCATTACCTTAATTCAACTACTCGACTATAGTGATTATGTGTGATTACAATAAATATAATATACACGAACCCTTCACATACTGCTTTCAAACTGCCTATACAAAACGCCTTGTCAACGCTCGAAAATGACTGATACATTATCATAATTACATATTTACATAACAATATATCGTTTACAATGGTTCTCAGGCCAATAGTTAATGTACTCAAATTATAGTACATATTATATAGGTACATAGAATTTTTGCATCCTAACATTTTCGTTGATCATTTTTTTCAAATTTTCGGCAACTTTAAAACCAAAAAAAAAATGTATGATTCAAAACAAACGTTTCGTAGGTTTATCGGTTCAAAATAATTTTCTCAGTCGGGACTAACTCGCTAGTCGCTATTAGTCGCTTGATAAGAAAGTTGAGTAATTTAAATTTGATTAATTTAAAAAACTAAATTTAATATCACGTGAAAAACTTTTATGTACAACTAATCTATTATCGTTAGTGGTTTTGAATGAATGTTTATTCTATATCAATTT
>VUJU01001393.1:0-36916 GCA_009835225.1 Aphis craccivora | reverse complement strand
TTATAATATTATGTAAATCAGAAAAATTACTTTTTATTAAAACTTGGATACTTCGCCCTCTGTTTAAAAAAAATAAATAAAAACAACAATGACTAAAACATAAGTATTGTACAGCAATCATCAATCACCCATTACTCTTAATAATTATTGTTTCCACTAAGGTATTCAAACTCGCCCGAGTCTATCGCTCCCCCGCAATTGGCCAACTACGGACATGATATTATTATTCCGCGTGGATCACAGCTCGATATTATCCTTACTTTTAAATCTCTAATACTCTGTTGAAAATCACATCACATAGTGTGTAATCAGAAATAATAGGATTCGGCTACTGAACAGGAATAGAGTAATCGATCACAATTAGTTGGAACAAATTGGAAAATCGCATTATGTCATATACTTAAAATATATTACGTTCAAACATTTATAATTTGATTTGACTACCCTACACGATTTTAGGTCATCCGCCCGCGACTAGGAGATAATTGTTACAAACTGCAGTCAACCCAGGGCCATAATATCGCTATGGTCTACCTACATATTACTTATTGTGATATAAAAGTTAACCTTCTATAGTGTAAAATATCTGACGAGACCACATTATATTATTATATTCTGACGTCAAACTAAATATAATTATTTATAGTTTCGCTTAGACAAATTTATAAGTACATTTTTAAGAATCAAAATAATATGTTTTATGTAATATTCATGGTTATAAATTTCGACTTGACATACCTACTACACTGTAACAGGATAAAAATCATTGAAATACGTCATATAGTTGAAACTGAAACAAAAAACCATATAACACGTCGTGTACACTGCAGTGTAATTATTTTATTTTACAATCACAAATATACCGACAAATGTTCGATATACCGCACTATACCAGTTTTTTTTGATTTTAGAAATGTATAATTAATGCATTGTATTTCTATCATAACCCTCACCCACCCCTTTCGAAAGCTTATACTCACAGTATATATGGACTACATTTAGTGATTAATGATTAGTAATCAGTAATCACTGATTACTGTACCTACATATGTATATAAACACCTCAACCATCGAAACCCAATTCACTGTTATTGAAATTATCATTAACCCAGAGGTCAGGACATTCATTTTACTCGCGACGGGTTGGTAAATTTTATTTTTAATCGACATTTTTAGTACCTTCGGCAATCAATAAATGATTCAGAGAGATAAACCACAAACACTTCCTCGCGAAATTATGCAATAGTACTCGCTCACTACACCGGGAAAAATGTATAAGTTTTTTTTTTTTTATGGATAAAGTTTTGTTTTTAATTTATATTTATATTTTAACGATCGGGATAAGTGGGGTGAGTCATCTTCATTTTTTTTTTTTTTTACACTTTTAATGAACTAATATTGACAAAAACTTATTTGTTCAGAAATGTTTTAAACGAAGAATACAGTAACACATCCAATGGACAACTTTCTTACCTCTGCGTGTCGAAATGTTATCAAAGTTTAAAGAAGGTTACAGCGATGAAATAACAATTTAAAAAATCCATAATACTTACTAAGTATAATACAATAAGTATTTTTTTCGATAATGAAGGTATCTACTTATACGCGAGCAAAAGAAATTATAACTATACTTTGTATTATATTTCACTGTACCCTGTTCCTCCCGAGGTTCAATAAGTATTTTTCTTAGAAACTAAATTCTATTATACAGTCAAAGATTAGGTATGATATTTTATTAACTATACAAAGAAAAAATAACAACAATTAAATAAATACAATATAGCGTTTAAATACGTCTGCAGTAATAAAATATTAATGTAATTTATTAAAATGATGATGAAATATATAATTACGTTGAACTGTTTTGATAGGACCAGTACTGGCTAAAAGGGTAAGCAACATAGGCCCACGCCAAGGGTGGCATTTTTAGGGGCGGAATTTGACATTTTTCCATTATAGATAAAAAAAAAATAGGTATTTGATGTAGTATTTACATGTAAGGGACAGTAAAACTCAAGTTTGCCAAGGTGTGTTTAAACACTTGAGGCGGGCCTGGATGAGGCCGAGTACGTATACAATATATTTAACGTTATTCTTATTTATTATTTTATAGACAAAATAGAATAGTTGTCAGCCATCGGAAAAATGCTATTGTTTAATACAAATTGTAGCTT
Source organism: Aphis craccivora (assembly GCA_009835225.1). Taxonomy (NCBI): domain Eukaryota; kingdom Metazoa; phylum Arthropoda; class Insecta; order Hemiptera; family Aphididae; genus Aphis; species Aphis craccivora. The sequence goes on along the minus strand of VUJU01001393.1, from coordinate 34,742 downwards.
AGAGGCTTTTATTATTATTTATAAACCACAAGGATCATTAATTCGTGTTGGATTGCAATTTATTCGATTTGAGATATGAGAAGCAGAGAGTGTAACTAACGGTTTTTTTTTTATGTATCTTAGTAATAAAACATTTTTTTTTGTTTTGAATATCTCTTATTTTTTTCCATAAATAAAATAAATAATCTTCCAGTTAAAAATGCTTTGTATAAATTAAAAGACAACAAACGTACAGCTATTTCCATAACAATAAATATTATTAATTCTTGACTCGAGTAGAATGATTTTTTTCTAAATTATCTTCATTCATGACGTGTTTTTGTGCTTATATGGTTTGAACAATAATAAAAAAACATTGACATAAAATATTATCTATCTATTGTAAATTACAATAGTCAGTCTTTCACGAGTGTATTTTATCTTTATTTGTTTATACGATGAATGAGTATATGTCAATGCAGTACCTAATAGGTAGTTTTAATTATTAGTTATGTCTATAATATATTAAATTTTATTTTGTAACTTACGATACGTTGCTTAACAATCATACGATCGATCAACATATTATAAACTATATATAAACTACAAGATTGGAACACAACTATCGTAATTATAATATGAAGAATTCAATACCAAAATCAGATATTCGATTAATGCAAATAGCTTTAAAATGGTAATACGCACCCTGCATCGTATATATTTTGTAACTGCTTATTATATTATGTCCGTCTGTGTGTACTGTGTACTTATATTATGTTATATGTTAGTAAGATTTGTCTATTTTTTTTTTTTGCAATTTATTACACGGCATGTATTGTTTATTTGTAGGTATTGTAATATAATTTTGTAAACGTCAGCCGTGAACTTTTATAATACATCATTTTTTAAGAAAAATTCTGAACGACAAGAACTGTCAGTGATCAGACGTCATGTCGATATATGAACTGTTCGGGGGGGGGGGGGGGGGGAAACAATATATTTTATAGTTTATTGTGTTTATACGTCATCTGCAAAGGAGAGCACACGCAAACGTTTCAATGTTTTGAAGGCGACAGCAGTGATGTAGGTATGCTCCCGACACGATTCTTTGAACGATATACCGACTGTAATCTCAAACGACATAATTATCCATTGCGCGGCCAAAAAATCAAAGTTCTTGACAGTGGAAACGTATTATTATTATTATTATTATTGTACGTCATAAAAGCGAAAAGAATATTGATAGTTTTGGGGTCGTGAAAGTGTTCATCATAACTTTTACAAATATAATAATAAGATGTATACATAGTAGGCACGAGTGTTTCGAATAGGTGTCGGGTTCAAAGCATACAAGTATAACTATTTTACAAGAAACGTTTATGTGTATAATTTTAAAATCGCTTGTTGGTAAATCATCGACCTGTGGACATTTTAATGATTTTATAGATTTATTTTTCAGTTGGGCGCAATTTTAGTACTTCGTCATAGGTGCCTTTAACATAAGGTTTCATTTATTTCCGACATTAAGATTTATAATATCTTGGGAAAACGTGAATTTCTAATTCAATATACTTTCATATAAAAACAAAAAATAATCCATAAGAGTAGATGACTCTAACAACAACAAATATCGATTCTTACAAATTCGATTTCGGTTGTGTATACTATACACCTGGTAATTTTGTCGTTAGACTTGAGTTCCTGAACGCATTATAACTATTACTAAGGAATTTAGACATTCTGCAGTAGCTATATACAGTTTAATTTACAACATAACAACATAGCTGTGGATTAGTTCGCCGTTATTATCGTCAGTCGACGTGACTTGATTGAGTTTCTAACTAACACAAATGTATAAAATGCCACCATCCGCCTACACACCTATAACAGGTATATTACGGGACATTATATGCGTATTATAATGTCATCGATAGTGATAATATATGTATAATACAACTATTATAATATGACGTATACTGTGTATTTATTTACGACTGGAAATTTTAAAACAAAGCACCTGCTGATTATGGTAAGTTTAAATAACGTATGGTGTGGATATAATATACTCGATACATTATTATTATTTACAAGGTTAGAAGTAATCATGGTAATTTAACTTTAATTCTAAAAATTGAAGTAAGAAAAGTACACAATATCATGCATTTTATACGCAACATTTCTTTATATTTATTCGGTTTTTAGTAACTCGAAGGAAAAAATACAAATTGCATTACGCAAAAGTGCATGCAATCTCGCCCGTTCTGATTCTTTCACGAATCCAAATAACCTTTTTTTTTTTTTTCATTTAATCATTATAATTGAACCACGTTAAGCAACTTAAATTGTATCAAAACTCTACTACGAATTCGCAACAGTTTAAAGATGCGAAGTTGGCCACGCACGGTTAACATTTTTCAAACTAGGTAACTACAAACGAGTTCGATTTTTAGGATTTTCGATTTCATATTACACTTTTGTCGACCGAACTCAGAAAATACATTAACTGTACGCACAATCACCCGCTTGGGTTCAAATTAACAATACACGTCCACCGCCCGTATAATATCATCTATACTCGGATTTATTACCAAATTGCAGCGACAATACTTTGGGCTAAAATTGCATCAATATTTTTTTCAAACGCTGGACGGGTTTCGATGACGGTTTTTTTTCGGGTTTCCGTCGCCGCGGCACTAAAAATCAATAAAAAAAAAAAACAACAATACAACGCAATACAAAATATTATCATATACACACACACACACACACATAAACAGCGGCAGTTGTCACCGTTGCGGTCTTTTCATTAGTCATTATTTGCACTTTTCGCGCAGCTCGCATCGCGTATCATACACAATAATAATATAAACACCGCCGCCGCCGCCTCGTCCCTGCTATATAATGTCTCGCTCGACGGGCGTATATTGTATACGCGCGCTCGCACACTGCACCCGTACAACACGCAGCAAACGGAGGATAATAAATACACGCGAAATGTTTCTCTAAAAAGGGACCTCGGTGTGTATTTCAACGAGGCATATATACTATATTAGGGGACACACGCACATTGAATATGTAAACAAGTATCTCATTTTACGGTTCGTCGTCGCCGTCGTCGTCGCAGTCGCCGCCGCCCATGTGTCTCATCGTTATATTATATATCGTGTGGGCCCACAATATATAAAATAATACACACACACACACCAAAATAATGTATATTATACGTCGAAGCTCGGGCCAACTGTCACCGCGAAACTGCAGCGTCGCCCGAGATATAATAATAGCCGCCGCACCCCCCCGCTTGTTTATGATATATATATATGTGTGTATCAAAAAAAAAAAAAATAAAAATCCCGTAGACGAATTAATTCGCACTAATCACTACGGTCGTGGTCATTACACGCACGATATGACATATAATAATATATCATATTATTATACTGCAGTGATGATCGAACCCCATCGCCACCGGATCGTGTTACGCTAGTGCTAATATACAATACCGCGATACCGGCTTCCGGGTGTCACCCCGCGGCGTGTTTCTGTACTGTCGTATATAAAACCGTACAGTTATACGCTTACCGCGACCTACACGTGACGTTCTGACGATCGAGCAGATGACGAGCAGGTGGGATTTGGACTCGGCCGGAGGAAGGGTCTTCCGAAAAGAAAACGGCGGATTCGATTTTCGATTCCGCCAAAATTCATATCATCGTTATCAACGATGATAAATGGCCCAGGAGTTGTCGAGAACACGTCGCGACCGTCGTTATACATTACGATGTTTAATATTATGTACCTATATTGGTAATTAATTGTCACCGCGAGCGTCGTTTTTGAGTAGGTCCTCGAACACGATATTTTCAATTTTTTAAGATTTTTTATATCGTTTAAGGACGATCCGCCTGAGCCGATACAACCTAATTTTATTCCAAACATAAACCACCCGTTTTTACCGTGAATCGTTAAGCTGGTCGTTCTTATTTTTCTTTAAAAATATAAATCGAAATCTAAACGATTATTTACTGGTAAACATTATTGTGTACTAAATAGGAATAATTATTATAACTTTAGGTATGATAATATATGAGAGCATAATATAATATGATTAGAACGTACGTGTTAGTAGTCTTATTTTATACTTATTATTATTAAACTTGTAGATTATTTAATATATTGGTTAAATTGGTTAATAATACGTATTTCTTACATATCCCAAGAATTGATCATATATCAATGTTCTGTAGATGGTTGAACAAAACAACAAAATTCTTCTTATTAGAGCCGGAGTTCTAATATTATAGTTGCTCTCCGTGTTTAAATGTTAACTTTGGTTTTCACATGTTTTGAAATCGTGTTTATGGTTTGAATTTCAACACTAGTTTTATTAATGTGAATGATTTTTTTGAACGATTTATTACCTTATGAAAAAATTAATGTTCATTTAAAGTTGAGTACGTCTGCAATGATCGAAATAAATTATGTTGTAAATTATTTAGTTTAATGGTATTGTGTATACGTTTCCGGTATCGCTTTTCTTCTTTCTAAAATAAAATCGTGTCTCCAAATACAGACCAGAAATTCATTGTCCATCATCATTTTGGTTATCATACTTCTTCCAAAGTATCTCTATCTTCATCTAAACTATTTCAATCATATTCTAGTTTGATATCTTCAAGGCGTGGTTTTCTGCGGTTATATATTTCCTTTTAACATTAGAATAATACGATTCATTACCTAGTTTGAATAGTTATGCTAAGACCTTATATCCTGTTCTGTATTATTTTTTTAAATATTTTATTAAGCTACTACTACGACTCGACCTCAATATTGTACCAGTCAACTTATTCGAACTTTTTATAAACAACCCTGGGTGTTAAATTTATTTGAAATACCCAATAACGGCGATATCACAAAAGTTCTATAACATAGAGCAAATCTAAACATTTTAAATTACCATTTGTATCTTTAAAAGTAAATAAAGGTTTTTTATAAGTATTGAGTGAAATGTTTGTCATTCTTATTTATTCGTTGCAAAAATATAATTATGTGTTCAAAATACTATTTTCCTTTAAATGTCGTTTTAATTTTCATTTTTAAACCCTTATTTTAATGTACAGATACAATTTTTTTTTTAATGAATGAATGAATGAAAAATTTTAGTACCTATAATCGTTTGTTTATTAAGTATATTAAATCACGAACTTTAAAAAATAAATTTACACATAATCATCTCTTAATTTTTATTTTTGAAAAAATTGCCATTACAATGATCAAATAATAAATAAATTAAAAATTATTTTAATCGTAAGGTGTACTTAATAATATACACTTTTATATAACTTAATATTAAAACATTAAATTTTAAAACGAAGAACCTAGTTAATCCAATAAGTTATTAGTAAAAATATTAACCTATTATTGATACCTAGATGACATCAAACACATACGATAATTTGCATAATTGACGAGAATCGTAGCTTGTTGAGTAATTACAACATTATATCAATAAAAAATTAATTAAAAGATCATGGCTAATGCTATAGCTTCTGTTGTGATTTTAGAGTTGAGATACTATAAGAATACACTTAAAAAAAGGAGGAAATTAGATAATCACAATTAAGGTAAAAAATTGATACAACTAAGGTGGAAAGCAATATTATCGTTGTTCCCATCTCAGTCGCGATACCATAAGAATAAAAGGTAACCACTCTGCTGTACTGAAGGTTATCATTTAGTCTTATCATTAAGAAATCACAGATTTTCATTTACAAAAAATGATTCTAAGCAAAGACCTATTCTGTTGCTTCTATTACTGAACATATTTTATAATATACTATTGTTGCTTTTATGATAATTTATTTTTAAACAATTAGCAATACAGAAGACTGAATTAATTTTTACCGAACACATTCTATATATTTTATTTTTTTAATAATAGGTATATATTTATATCATTAATAATTATTAACTGTTGAATAATTATTAGTCGTTACCTACTTGAGTTAATACCGAGTTATTTAAACTATTTTTGAGTAAATATGCACATTTTCCCATGTTAATTATTATTTTTTTTTTAAAGTAAGTACATAAAATCTGTAATTTGACCTCCCAAAAGTATCAATTATAATCACGTTTCGATCAGAAATGATATTAATGATTAAAATCAAAGCATTTTTTCTACTATAAATTGTCTACACGTACATAAAGAGTAAAAACATATACATCATTGTAAAATCAATGAATTCGTCGATCTACCTAGAATAAAAAAATAAAAAATTTTGGCATCATTTTTAGTGCATTCAATCTCCTATAGACGACTTTTAGAAAAACTATCTACTAAATAATTTACGATAGAAAGAGAGATGGTTATGAAAAACTTAAGATTGACATCTACATGACATTTCCTTAAATAATATAAAAAATATAAAGAATTTAAAAACATAGTTCTTATTTAAACAATTTTAAAAATCAGATTTTGAATGAGTACATTATTGAAGAAGTAAAAGGGGAGTAAGCATGTTTGATGAATCACCATTATGTATTTGGTACAAATGATGATAGGTAGTAACAAGTAGCATTTTTCACACTTGCATCAGAAATTACACAATATTTGGAAAATGTTACGACTTTACCACCCCAGAAGTAACGGCGTCCAGGGTGCATCCGTCACCCTTAAAAGTATTACTGGTCCAGGAACTTTATGACTTTGAAACGATTTAGGTAGGTATAAATAAATAATTACATTATATTGTTGCCGGTTGCCGTCTGCCGCACGAACTAGGAAAATATGTCCTTGTGAAATATTGTATGCATTACACAAATTTAATTATATTTGTTTTTAGTAGTTATTTACGATTATACCTATTTAAAATAATTAAATAAATAATATCATTCTCAATATTATTCGGTTGATTTCATATCGTGATCAAAAAAAGATTTGAAAGATATGTAAATAACTTCCGAATAATTACGGTAGAAAAAAAAAATTAATAAATGATTTTTGACTTCAGATATTCATTAACCATCACTAGCAAAGTACAAATTCGTGAGACAAAATAGAAACTCGAACAACCATACATTTATCTTAATTTATTTTTATTGATATTTAATTGATTTAATAACTAAAGAAATCATCAAAAATTACAAAAATGAAAAAATTATGTATATTATAATACGGCTATAATTGTCATGATTTGTTTTTCAATGAAAAACAATTGTATTCGACGAGATAGTTGTGGGTTAAAAAATAACAAACGAACCTATTTATTGACATATCACATAGTCGCCTACACCTGTAAATGTGGCTAGATTGTCCGTTTACAATTAACATATAAGACACACGCAACAATAATTTAAATTACGTATATTATTATTTATTATGATTGTAATAATAATTACAATATAAATTATTTATATTAATTTTTTGCAGTCACGCTATATGTATTTACTTATGCATTTAAGATAACAGTGTGATTAGGACGACTTAAATAATATTTACATATATTACACGACCGTAAGTCTGCAAAAAATCGTTACCAATCGTCCGTTTATTTGTCGATTTATTTTTTGTCAAAAAAATACGTTTGACGAAATTAATTTCGCCTGCAGCAATCCACGTGTTGGCGAATGACAATCAAAACGGGTACAAAATACATTTACAATATAATCAATGTTTCATCGGTGCAGACGACGAGGGATATCACATACGTATAATGCATATTATATACATCACACTTGCTTAATATATATATATAACGGTGGAAAATCCGTTTAGTTTACTTTTGGTAGCAGCTGGTAATTTAGATATAGTTTAAAGACTTTAAGTGCTATTTTGTACGCATACGTTTCAGCTTCCCTGTTTGTATAAGTTAAAAGAAAATAGCAATATCTCGAACGTATTTATGTGTACTTATACTACGTTTATATTATATAAATAAATATATATATATATACTCGTATTTATATCAACTATCAAATATCAACACTGAGAAAATAATCGTATTCTGTTTTAAAGTAAATAGAAACACGCAGAATATATTATATAAAATATTATTTGTCGTAATTCTTATTTCGTATGACTTATCTTATACCGCCCAATAGTGTTATCGTGGGGATATTGAATTTAAAGTGACAAAAACCATCCCTCCCGCCCCAAAAAAAACTTTATTTAAGCACACTATATTATAGGCCCTTATTCCGATATAGTATAAAATCGTTATCATATAAAAATATACGGTCTGATATGCGTATAAAAGTTTTTTTTTCTGTTTGTGATTGTTCCGCTATCTCTTACTACGAGTAATAAAAAGTAAGATCATTTATTTTGCATTTTAAACATTATGATAATTATAGTGATATTAACATCGTTTTAAAGTTTTGGACGGAGTAAAGGAATATCGATTCATTTTCGACGATTATTACAATGGAATGTGGACAAGAATGATACAGTGCTCTACGAGTCTCGTCGAACGTGACAAATCGTTTGTCGTCGAGAAAAGCACGAGTATATAGACAGCACTCGGCCGAATGTACTTTACTCGGATAAACCAAACAAAAATCAAAATCGGCCGATCCTCCGTCGAAATCGTGACAAAAACCTAACATGATTTTGTTTTCGAATAAAATTTAATCGGCCCTACAGATTACCTAATATACCTAGCTACAGGTATCGAGGTTTTCAACACTCTCCGACGACGCTTTACCGAAGCAATATTATTACAAGATAGCTGGACCGTGTACCAAAAATAGGTTAGGTTAGGTACCTACCAAAAAACGATGGTAATTATCGAGTCGCTGGCCGACGACTAAGATACATTTTTTACAAATATAAACATACGCTGCATGCGAAATCGTCTAAACTGTCCATCGTTAATAGCCTAAGGAACGTCGGCCGTCGGTTCATAATAACGCCTATATAGTGACACTATACGTGTTTTTTAGAAAGCCACAACGCTGTATCGGGTATTTTTTTTACACTTATCGGGCATTATCAAAACGACTACAAAACGAATACAAAATCATAATTCATAAACATTATCATATTTTCTAGTCCGCAATAGTCTCATTCGTGCAGAGTCTTGACAGTACCTATAACAATAATTACGAGCACATAATCGTCATCTGCCGGTACATAATATAGTGACGTATAGTGCAGATAGGGAGGTCTGTATAGGTACCTACCAGCCGAGCGGGTTTCGGTTTGATTTAATGTCGGTGGGTTAGGTGGCGTCACGCGGGTGTATCATCATCGAGGGGGTTTTGAAGGGGAACCTCCACCGTCACACCACCACTATTTACCTCCACCGTACCGCCGCCACCGGTCGTGTTTACACAAGCGGCGTGCACACACACACACACGCACATAATATTATATGTATATGTATACATTATATGATGCGTATACGCGTGAGCTTGTGTGAGAGTATTATATTCCGGGCCGTTGTCACCCCGCGTCGCCGCCCGTTCGGTCGGAAAATTATCTTCGCACTACTGCAGATATCACAAAGGACGAGCGGGCACAATATCGGGCAACCCTCTCTCTATCTCTCTCTCTCTCTCTCTCCCCCTCGGCACCACCGGAATCGTATATAGTCTCGTCGCCGATAATATATACATTATATGATATATACACACACGCGCGTACCTATATCTATGGTACAGAATAATAATATAATATAATATGTGTCGCAGTCGATTCGCCGCCGCCGCCGAAAAACGACCCCTTTTGTATAAACACGCGTGCGCGCGGCATATAATATACACATTACACACGCAGCATATTATACGCGTATTATATGTATGTATATATATATATATATGTATTTTATATTGTAGCGGCGGCGGTAGACTAACACGCCGAAAATGTACACAACGAGTTATTAAATTGAAATTAAACCGTTCGGCTGTCACCCGAACGGCACAAATATTGTCCGTGTGCGTGTAACGACAGTATAGTAATTGTACGAGTATGATAATAATATAATAAAATATAATATTAATATGATATCACCTTATTGTCACTATACTCATTTTGTGCTACCGCTGCTGCAGCTGGTGCGCGAGCGATGTTGATGTCGAGCGAGTGCATGTTTTCCGTTTTGGTCGAACAAAATTATACGATATTGCAGTAGGTACCTACCTACACAATTGTTTTCATCATCACGCAGAGTGATGCACTTCCCGGGATTCTTCTACGCTGGGGTTCCCGTACTTTTGTGTAATGTGATATTATTTTTATGCACTTAAAAATCACGAAACACGTGTTCACCAAATATGCGGTGAAATATACTGCGGGAATTCCCGGAAAAATCATATCTAAAAAATAGATATGAATTTGGATTTTTTTTTTTTTAACTAATTATATAACATAGGTTACGGCAATTATATTTTCATTTATAAGTATTAGGTATAAATATTATTAAAGTAAAAAAATGTAAAAACACTAATAATAATATTAAAAACATTATGTTGAATTCGAATTTGAATTTATGTCAATACTTACTCACATAAACATGCTGATGGGGTTATAAGCTATTATGTTAGATTTACATTTTTAATCTACTACACAATATAATTCAAGAGATATCAAAAGTCAATATCATTCTTTACTTTCAGCAACAGTGAACAAATGGAGTGTTGGAGTGATTTTCAGATACTAATTTACATATAGATTACATAATATGATATACCTACTACAAAAAATGTGATATCGTGATATAAATGACATCAGTAAAATTAATAAAATATCATATGAGTAGGTGCTTTGTTGTGCGAATTGACAGTGATTGTCATGACAGTGATTCGGACAATAGCTTTGCATTTTTATAATAATATAAAAATTGATATTCTGTCACGCATATCTACTTAAGTCAGGCAATAACCGTCAAAGGAACAGTATATTTTATTTTATTTTCACGAAACCCAAAGTGGGTGATAATTTATTATTTTATACATAAAAATACAAGTTTTAGTTAATTAGTTCTATGTGTCATAAAAATACGAAAATTAATTGAACACTATAGTATTATATTTTTTTATTATTTGAAAATCATACCATCATGATGATATTAAATAATGTTTCTAATAGTTTTGTTAGATTAGCAAATAATTGAAAATTTTCAGTATCAGTGTACTTTTGAAAATTCTCAAATTTTTGTAGAACAATTTAACTACATATTTTATTTCATTCTTACTAAACGACTTAACGACATATAGCCACATAGGTACCTACTACACAAAAATATTATAAGCAAAAGATATACTAATAATAAAAAAAATAAAATAGTTACAGACGCATAACATATAATGAGCTTAGGTTATGAATGTTTAAAGCCATAAAAACGAAAAAAAAATATTTATAAATGTAATTCAATTATCCAGTAAACGATGATCGGAATAAAAAGTCTATGAAAACATATGATTTAGTATGGGTTTTTATTTTTTGATTCCAATAAATGAATAAACTGCGAGTTACATAACTTTTTTTTTTCATTTCTTTTGTTGAAGCCTTTTAGATGCTTAATTTATTGTGTATAAATAATCATATTATAACCATCGCGATCGGTCGCATTATAACCGAACAGCATAGACGTTTATTATATGATGAGATTTACATTATGATGTGTACAATAATTATAATTTTAAAAGATATAAAATAAAATAAAAAAATATAACATAATATTTTAGAAAACTAAAACAAACGCGTATTATTATTTATTAATTATTGATTTGTCCATTTTATTTGTATACCTATTATTCCTTTACAATTTTCAACATCAACATTTAAGCTCCAAGTTGATAGTTAAAACGTGCTTGTTATTGTTAGGCAAAAGATAAAAATTTTTAACCCCCAATCTCCCAAACATTTGACCAATTATCCGCAAAGTCCTACCAATGAATAATTTGTGACAAACGTGTATTTTCGCGTCCGTGTCTATAGACTATAATATTATAGTAAAAATATTGGTTACTCAAAACTCGATGAGAGTAAATTCGTCTTATATTATTCGAGTTTTATAAATTTATAACTTTAGTGAACCTGAAAAATATTTATTAAGGATTGAGTTATCATCGTGACTAATTGATTACACATACTACACTTAAATAATATAAATACTATATAATATAATATATATATATATAAATATATTTACCATTATCAATTTGTAAATATTGTCGACAAAATCGAATGGTGCATACTAATTTCTTCATATAAGAGAACAGGTATATTATTCTATTTTGTCAATGTTATTTTTTGAATATATTTATGTTTAGAAATATTTTCCAATTCTTGTTCCTCAATACTTTATGATTTTTTTTATATGTATATAAACAAAATATTATAACACGATAGGATACGATTGAGTGTTTCAGGCAACTGGTAATTAAAATCGTTGATCACAGCACCGAAAGTAATATTTTTTAGGTCATGTGATTTACAATACAGTATTCAATATAAACGTAGAATACATTTAACGAATAATTATACTTATTAGTGATAAGTGTTATCACTAAAAATGTACTACTATCTACTGTACATTAATATATACTTCTACTGTTTTTAGAGTTAATCCCAAAGTAGTTATTTCGAATTTGCATGCGTTCTTCAAAAAAAAAAAAAAAAAAAATACAAATACAAATACAAATTATATCATCGATAAAATATATAAAACCGTTTGCGTGTATTTAATTGTATACAAAATTCTTAACATGTTAAATTGTATAAAGTGAAACCCGGATTAAACATTTTTGTACTGCTATTGGAACACAAAACTTTTTAATTGACTTTGGCGGACTAAGTTTTCGACATTATACTGAAAAAAAAGTAACAACAAATCAAACGGAACTCCGTGAATGTGAACACGTCGTGCATTCGCAGCTTATTACTTATTAGATATTAGTTATAACTTAAACTTAAATAATTGTTTGGTTTGTATACTATGTCATTTTTTTTCTTATGTTTCAAAGTGTAGTTCTCTAAGTTAAAAGTTTGTTTCAGGGAATCCAGCAGTTCATTTTTATCATACTTTTAGTTTGCATTATTTTGACAAATTTAACTTTTTATGTATTTTTAATGTTTTTTCACATTATATTTTTGAAACAAATATTAATTTTAGTAAAAAATTATTATTTTAATAAAAACCAATTTATTGGTGGAGGAGAGAGGTATATACATTTATACAATCCTTTATTGCCAAATATAGTGTCAGTCGTGCATTAGATAAATAGACGGTTCTGACAGGCTTAACACAATAATATAAATACAATTATTAAATTGTAATATTAATAATATTAAATTATTACGTTTGATGTTTATATTAAATACAGACATTATTGATGTTACTTAACCAAATACTCGTACACCACAGTTTTGAACAATTTCAAAATTTTTATTGAACTAATTATTAGATCGCAGTAGTGTATAACAGAAATGTTGTGATCGGATCGGTAATCAATTTAAGGAATGTATTTCCATTTTAGATTCTGAACACTCCGCGGTTGAATGCACCTATCCGCCAAATCTGGGTATGAAATTAAGACATTTTTATTATTAAGTAATACCACTAAAACCCCATGTTGGAAATTTCTGATTTTATTTAATCTCCATAGAATAGATAGGAAACTCTGCAAGTCGACCCACTCGACCCTAGAATAAAATGCATAATAATTTATAACTAAACTAAATTTCAAAACAATCTAACTGACTACCTAACTAATTTAGTCTAGGTGCAACTATGCGCAAGGTGGACGAAGTAAGTATATTTACTTATATATTAATCACTCTCTGAATTAACACTTATTTATTATTTAATTATAATTGCTATTTTATACTGTTGTGTATAGACGTGTAGTCTTAGCAACTAAACAATTATTATTATTATTTACGCAGTAAAAATCATTGACCTTTAATGATGGGTACAAAATTAGACTATATATAGTACAAGCATTTTCCAGTAGTTTTCAAAAAAAAAAAAGTAATGAAAAAACGAGAATTTTTACGCAAAACCAGTTTTCGACCAAATTGATTTTTTTATATGGTTATAAACTTGTAACTCAAAAACTTATCACTGTAAATACATGACATTTTTATCACATGCGTTTATATTACCGTTATTAATACATGGCTAAATTTTCAAAATATTTTGATTTTTTTTGAGTTATTTATAGACCACTGAAATTTTCGATTTTTCTGAGAAATTTCGGATGGCCAAAAAAAACATTAAAATTTAATACAATGTTCCTTATATGAGTTGTTCTTATTGTAGTTTTGTAGTTAAAAAAAAATCAAGTGTATTTTATAAGCGTTCATAGTTTAAATGTTTACGAAATATGTCAAAATCGCGAAAATTTTCAAGTAATTTTGTAGTTGAAAGATCATAAAATATTTTGTGTTTATATCGAAGGTTAAAAAATTCGATTCCTAGTCTTCAATAAGTTTTCCTTATTCAAGTAGATAACTTGAAGCATCATTATAGGAAAAATTTTAAGTGCGTTTGAATTTTAAATTTTACAAAATATAGCGTAACGACAACGATTTATCCTCAAATGATTTCAAATATTGTTATTATTCAAAAAGTATATTATGTCGTATAGATACTTGAAAATTAGAAAATTTAACCTGTTATTTAGCTATGGTAATGCCAAATGGTGCTACTGGTGTTATGGTAATACTCCTGTATTCTGCAGTAAATTTACTATTGATGAACTACAAAAACATATTCTTGATTAAGAAAGAAAAAAAACCAGCCAAAAAGGAAGATACTGATATAGAGATTGATTTGAATGAAAATTCTAATGACTACGATTTTCTCAATAATATTTTTAACCCTTAAAATTATTTCCAATATTATATTATTATTTTCATTGGGGGTAATTACTAATTACTAAGCATATACCTAATATATTACTAGAACGCAATATATAATCAATTATAATGTGCGACATACATACATCATAATAATATAGGTATACCAAGTTGATGTGTCTGTATAATGTCTATATAGGCTGTTACAATCTAAAAGTTATTTTATTAACGTCGTACATTTAAATATTATCATAGGTACATATTAATTAATAGTTATTACTCAACTCTATTGGTAAAATAAATAATTTTTAGTTACCTAAGTATTTTGATAGGCACAATAGGTATAGGAATTGTAGAATACGCTGAAAGGAAAATTGGGGTTTAGTTCACTCCCTTTGAGCCCATCACTGGACACTGACACATACTTTACTTAATGATAAACGAAAAAAGACATGACTACGATACGTAAAAATACCATCAAGAATAAACCAAAAACGGAAAAAAGCATGCATATGATTAAAACTCACAATCAACTTTCAATGGGTGTAAAATGAATTTTAAGGATAAATAAATCATTCATGAAGATAGTTCATAATGTTATAATAACTAAAATGATAGATATGATTAATAACACGAATTTTAGCTTATATCACTTTAAGCTTTAATACCTGGAAAAAAAATAATCGCATATTATTAATAATACTTACGTATCTTTCATTTGACTATTTTTTCAGTTTCAATAGATACGTTTAAAAAATTGATATTTTACTTCATCGAGAGCTTAAAACCCGCGGGTTGTCACACAAAACTAATCAAGTGAATACCTACCACGAATCACAATATTATATTATCGAAGAACAGATAAATAAATCTGTATTGGGTCGCCACACGAGTTGTAGCTTTTTAGGAGATAACTGTAACGTGCGTTATTGGTTATAATATATAGTGGTGCCAAAATATATTATTGTGAACGAATGCAAAATGCATTTGTAAATCGTTAAAAAACGTTTACTAACATTAAAAACGCAGAGCGTAAAATTACATTGTATTGTAATATAATAATTGCATAGCATAAATGACATTCGTGAAGGCTTTATCGTCCATCATCGTATTACGCGTACATTATAATATTATTATTATGCGATATACATAAACGATGTACCGAGCAATATTTTTTTTTGTTTCCATATCGGTGCGTCGTCACACGCATTAAAAAAAAAAAAAATAAACGTACTTATCTATTACATGTATAACAGATTAAACACATGCGTTCACAATCACAATATAACGCTGCTATACAACCGACGAATAATAATAATAGTAGTAGTATCATTGACAGATGGTTGGGGATATTAATAGTAAATTGTGATATCCCTTTTGATATTATTATTATTATTTCAACTGCTGTGTAAAATAATATGTATATGTATAATGTATATATAAAAAAAAACATTTAAGTATAGACTAGAAATTCAGTTTTAAAACAAACATTCGCTGTAACCCTTACTCTTTGGTGTACGATATTTTGAATAAAATTCACTATATACATTTTATTATTGTACTGTGACAAATACAATAAATGTTATGTTTTAAAAAATAATCGAAATTCATCTTAAATCTTGGTTGTCATACTTATTTGTAAACTATATAATATGCTGTTGACAAAAATACAAACGACTGTTACATTTTTGACTTCTTAGAATGTTAAATTCGAATTCAAAATGCCAAGTATAATACAAAACTCGATCTGTTTGACAGAAATTAAACAAACGGTTTCGTTTATTTTTTTCGAAAATCGTCCCACTTACCATATTATATTATATAATATTATACATTATTGTATACATATGACATATTATGTAAATTATTATTAGTTTATGATTGTTCTATGGTTCTTTATGTTCTTATATTATTTAAATATTTATTTATATAATACTGACAGTTGAGTGCGTAAAAATTCTATAGAAATTTCAAAAACTAAAACGAACACATAATATAGAAAATTATATTTTAAACAGTTTATAAATAATAATATAGTCTCTATTTTAAGTAAATGTACACCATTATTGTATTGTACGACTACATAGATTCAAGATGATTCATTAATAACGATATTACTTTAATATTATAATAATGAAGTATTCACAGACTCTGCACCCACAACAAGTAAAGGTAAAATAAATTATAAAATAAGATACTAAAGTGCTAAGATTCCTAATTTCTAAAATACAAAAAATGTGGTTGGAATAAGCATGATTTTTCCGAGGAGCACTCGATAGGCAATTGCTTCAACACGTGAAGCTGTTGTTGCTTATTGAGTTTTTGGTATCGCTAACCCCGCCTGTATAGATACTTGAAATGTTCATGATATTCAAAAAAATCAAATATTTTCAATTTTGTTCTCATATAATGAGGAACTAAAATTGGTAATTTAAAATAATTAAGGACCTGTACAAATTATGTCTAGGTAGGTACTTAGATATATCGGACTTTAATTGTATTCATTGGAATTTTTCGTATATGATATTATTGAAGTCATCTAACTGGTTGATTTTTAAACAAAGTAACACTAAAAATTAGAGGCATTTTATAAATCAAAGTAAAATAGTTAAAACTTAATATACACAATTAAAATAATTATACTAAAAATTAATTACTACAATAACATGGAAAATAAAACAATACACTTATATTTTTTTTAAGTCAAATTGAAATTTTAATTATTTTAATTTATAAATAATATACTTCATTCTATTATAAGGTTTTTAAGTCTAAATCATGAAATAAACACGCCATACGGCTCATCCAAATAACTAATCGTTTCGGTTGTAGTGTAAAATGTTAATTATTAGAATGGTAAAAGACAAAATTCACCTTTATACGAAATTTATTCCTAAGAAAAAACCACCAAATTATAAAAAATAACAATTTTAAACAGAATATTATATACCTATACCTAATGGCTAATGATCTATACAGTCATCGATTTTTGGATCACATTTTTGGAAATACGGGTAACAAGTACCTACCTTATAAAAGATAATAATAATTATAAAATATTTCATTATCAAACTGCTGCAACAATAATTTAGGATTTTTTTAAATAAGTATGTAATAATAAGCTTATAAAGAAATGAAATAAATAAATAATAATACTGCTATTAATCCTTATACTACCTATATATGATTTTATAATAATTTTATCCTCGTAAATGTTAAAAAAAAATACTAACCTCGTACTAACCGCTACGATTTATGATTAGTTAATGAATTATTGTAAATTATAAAATTATGATTTTTTTTTTTATTATTATTATTGAACGTTGATACGTACCTACATCAAAATATTTGAAAAAAGAAATGAATCAAAGTATTGACATCTAATTATATTTGAAAATTAAAAACTGAAAATTGTAATAACTCTATAGTCTATTGTTTATAATATTAGTTTTTTTGTTCAATAAAATTTATAATGTCTTTTTCATACCCTAAAAACCCTTCATAAAATTCAGCTTGTTCGTTAACAATACGTCATGAGTATAACAATACCGTATAACATATTATATAAACGCGTTCAACCTCTTCAACAGTCGTTCGTAGTTTACAATAATATTATTATGTCTCTGTTGTATGTTATAACTTATAATACTATATAATATTTTGTATTGTTCTGATATTTTCGAGTGGTATATGGACCGTAGTAATGATAATACTGTATTGTAAAAACTTAACGGTTCCCTTGTAAGAAAAAAAAATTAAACTGTAACAACACAATTGACAACAGCACTTTTGTGTACCTATAATATTATTAGGTATCTAATATGTTTGTACTGATGGTATGGTGAAAGACACGATCTAGTTCATCGTCAATGATTGATTTACAGTTTGATATTTAATATTATAATACCAATAATCGATGTAAAATGATTCGTGTACATTTACTATATCTATTATATAATATAAGGAATCATTATCATTATACTAATATCGTAAATATATAATATACATACTAAATTTCAAAATTATCTATTTATTTATCTTAGATAAAATCTTCAGTCATTAACTGTTATTTTTTTAGATATTCTATTAGATTTACAGTATGTAACATTAAAGTTAAAACAAAATAAACTATTTTGAAAGCGTGACCTTGAATTTCATTCGGTTTTTAAAGGACTTAATAATCTTAAACAAAATTTGAATCTTTAAATTATTTAAATTTTTTTATGTAAAATATATTTTTGAAGTGAAACTTTTTTAACTTCTTTAACTACTCCTCTAGTCAATATAACATAGTCAGCTGCCTTAGTTACATACTTTTTTCACACAATCACAGTACCTACATGTACACTCGTGCACATCGAATAATATCAACACTTCGTATAATTTAATTTATTTTAATCATTGGCCGGGCAGAGATGTGGATTCTAATATTATAATTACGATTTACGATAATTAGCAATAATTTCCGTCATAATTTGCCGTTTATTTAAGTCGGTTGACGTTGTCGAGTCACGGAGACTGTCTGCTGTCGTCATTTATCAATACATGTTGAACCAAAAGTCGGCTTGTACATTACGGCCGGCTATTATAATAGTCGACGCATTAAATCGCATCGAAACACGTATGTATATAATAATATAGTTACACGCGAAAGTATAAATCAAGTATTTCGCTTCGAAATCGTGTAGTAGCGCGTATAGTATAATAAATTATATACCAATGCGTATATTTTATAGACTGGTTATAGGTTATGTACACGGGTCACCGTCAATCACCGCGACAGTACCTAATTCAAATGATTTAAAACCGTGTCACATTATGCGGCCGTAACACAATGCATGATAATATACAATACTCATCCCATAAGACGTACGATGAAAATCTATAAATATAAACATGTAAATAAATGTCGTACTTAATGATATACAAAGAGTTTTACTGTGCCTGTCCCGGTCAATAATAAACGATTTATTTCTATTAAATTAGCCTAGTCGTTAAAAATATGTTCAAAAGGGGGAAAATAATGAAAAAAATAAATAAACAACTGGAGTTCCTTGCGTTGGTTAAATCCGACGTTAATAACGTTTAGTTATATTCTCATATTATTATACATAAGATGATGGCTAGCAAACAATATCTATAATATGTTATTGAACGCTGAAAATTTAAATTTAATAGGTACAAGAGAATAGTATCATTAGTTTTATTCAGTTCAAAAGAAGTTATTCGTTTTTAATTACCTGCATATACGGCTATCTGGTCATTTGGATTACACATATTGTACACTTTTATACTTTTTTTTTTTAACAATGTCGAAATATTTTTTTAAACATCTATGAATTAATAAAATATTATATTTTTATTTAAATCTATGCAACTATAAATTTAATAGCCTAGTCCCAGCTAGTTAGTATGGATTGTCATATTTTTAGAGATTATTTTTAAGTTAGAAATTAAGATATTATGTTAATAACAGTCACATCGATTTAAATAATTGAAGGAACACATAAATTAACGAGTCAAAAAAAAAAAACATCGGTTATAGTTTATAGGTAAAATATATACATATATTATGTTATAAGTGAACACAAAATATTACATTTTATTCAAAAACATATAAAAAAAAATATAATTATCCGATAAATATCATAGTTATGCATATTATATATACAAGAAAATAATATACACCAGTGACGTGCGCGTGGTCGGTCTAATTTTTCGTGGGAGAAGAATTGGGGAGATCATTATCGATTATATAATAATATCCATTACAATTTATATTTTTCATTTTTTATAAAACCGATTTTACTGCGACTTATTATGCAACATAATACATCATCGTGTTTAAAGTGAACACACCAAAACCTGTCGCCACTGGTTAGCGAGCAATGTGTGGGGATATCATTATGTTTTCATCATTGTTACAGGAAAATATGACATTATAATTACGAATATTTTAAAACAGTTTAAACACATAAGAAATTAATATTATAAACGGCAATGAAATAATAATATATGCAATGACGTCGACAAAACGGGTTGAGAAGGTTTCGTGAAAGCGAGCGTGTCGGAGGGTGGGAGGAGGATAAGCGAGAAAACGACGACGAACGTGCAGCGCAGGACGAATAATAATAATGAGGATCGCGAGGACGACGACGTTCAGTGTTCGACGAGTGGTCTGTGCATCGTGAAATATCGCTTGACAATTTCGACCATGAGTTCGCGGAACTCGGGGGCGTCGGCCGTCGACCGGCTGTCCAAGTCCGAGTCGAGTCCGCAGCCGTCGTCGCCCGGCAAGCGGCCGTAGCCCCGCCACGACTCGGACGCGTACCGCTTGGCGCAGAACAGCAGCCCCGTGGTGGGCAACAGGTTAAACGGCGGCGGCATGTCGTCCTGCAACATGTAGCTAACGTACACCTTGGTCCGGCCGAACAGCCACTCGTACTCGGCGTTTTCGGTGACGCCCTGGAACGTGTCCGACATGGCGGCGATGAGCATGTTCATCATGACGACGACCATGAGCACCTCGAACGCGGCGAACAGACCAAAGCCCACCAGCTGAGTGAACCGGTGGGACTGTGTTTCCGCGTCCACCGGCTCGCCGCCGCCGCCGTCGCCTCCGGGCCGGTGGGACGCATTGCCGACCACCACGTTGGGCGCTTCCAGCGACGTCATGCAGAATATGCCCCAGAACAGGGTCTTGAACGTGTCCGGCACGCTGACGAACGAGTCCTCCTGCCGGACGGTTTCGCCCGTTTCCGGGTCCTTGCGCACCATGCCCGCGTAGTACGAGTAATACGTGCCCAGACCGCACGTGAACGCCGCCATGATGATGGCCAGAAATGTGGCGAACTTGCCGAAGTCGTGCAGTACCTTGCCTAGGGACACCTGCATGGGCCCGATGTAGTAGTTGAGCTGGCACAGGAACAGCAGCCGCAGATACGCCATCACGGTGGCCACGGTGAACAGGCCCTCGGCCACCAGCTGAGGGTCGTCCCAGTGCCAGAACTTGCGGTCCAGGTTGGGGTTCACCCAGCCGAGCTGGAGGCCGGCCAGCGCCCAACTCAGGAACGCCACGACGAACAGCGTCAGCTTGACCGTGTCGAACACGTTCCACATGTTCCGGAAGAACCGTTCGCGGCCCTGCTGCAGCAGGAGTTTGGTCTTCTCCACCGCGTGGCCCAACACGAACACGGCGATCGGCAGACACGTACCCAGTTCTGGGGCTCCCCTGCGCATCTCGAACTTGTCGGCGTTCGAGTGGGCGAACAGCAGCCCGAGGAACACCAGATAGGTGACCAGGCTGTTGAACATCCGATTTATGGGCAACCGGTTGGACCGGTTCAGCCCCGAGTTGGGCGCCAACACTCCCAACGCCACTGTGGCCGGTAGCATGCAAAACCGCCACACCAAGTACATGAGCTTCTGCGGCCCCGAGTACGACTTCCACTCGATCCAATCGCCCAGCCACGCTGTTTCCAGCACCTGTTGAATGTTGGTGTGCGCCACGAACTCCTTTTGCTTGTAGTCCATGGCCGTGATCAGTCTCGGGTACGGGAACCGACCTTTGAACTTGCATCCGTCCCGATTCCGCAACATGATCTTCACTTCGTCCGATGTCCTGCAGTTCACTATCATTTCCACCGCGAATTGTCTGACCTGAAATCCAAAAGTCGGTTTAATATTATAACTACACTCGCGATGACTGATCACGGTTGAGATTCGTGATTCAAAAATCGGATTTGAAGTTATAAACGAAATACAATGCTAGAAAAAGATAATACGGTAGTTGAACCCTCAAAACAGTTAACGTCCTTTTGTGTTTATAATTGTATTTATTTCAATTCTTACTTTACTACTTACATACCTACTATTATCAGTTATTTCGATAACATAATTTGACATGGACCGTATATTACTATACTATATAAGGTTATTTATATAGCATGCTTACCCTTGTTACTTCATTTGATAATAAAGTCCTTCTTAAAAAATAAAAATAAACTAAACAAAAAAGTTAACAACTTAACTGAAAAAAGAAAAGCTTATAATAATAGTCAAGCTTAATGTATTTGACCTATATAAAACACAATAATGTAAATTTACGACATCTTATTATCATATTAATTTATAACTTACATTGCTATATATTAAAAAATATATATTGTACTTAGAATACTTATACACCTCACCACTGACAAAACTTTAAATACCTGGGATGGTGAACCGAGGGCACGCGTGCCAGAGGTAGCACGTTTCCGAATTTTTTTAAAACACCCCCATTACTATGAGAATAAATTGTGTATAAGTACACCTATGACATATTACTGGCACGTGAATTTTTTTTTAAAACATTGATTGCAAAATTTTGGCACGTGACTCGTAAAAGGTTTGCCTTTCCTGGTACCTATATAATAAATATATTTATGGGAACGTAAATTATGTAATTTAGCTAATAACAGTAAGTGCAATTCTTATATAGACTGTATAACATTATAATCAATATTACCTACAATAATTGTCGAATTAAAATACGACACTAAACAAATAACAATGAAACTGCCGAACAAAAAATAAAAGTTTTTTTGATAAACAAATAATGATTATTACATATAAAAAAAAACATAAAAAAACTATTAAAATAATAAGGCAATAGAGATATACTATATTGTCCGACTGATCTGTAATAAATGTATGTGTATAATACGACAAAAAAGTTTAAAGACCTTTTAAAGTCAGACATTAAAATGGACAAAAAAGGTTTAATGGAAATTAAAAGATATTTATATTTATTTATAAAAGATATTCAGACAATGTGCATAATATTTTTATTTCAGTTTTATATTTTTATTATTAACAAATTAGGTAAGCATGTACCTATTATAATTTATAATCAAATAATTTTTAAATTGCAGAACGATTTAAACCTAACAATTTTAATGATGATATTAAATCAATTTTTTATAAAAAAAAGTTAATTATTTACTTTTCAAACTGGATGTATTATATTACTTTAAATCCCATAAAATACTATTTATTATACAAACTTGTCGCTTAATTTTTAATGTATTTCTTTGTGAGGATTATCGAACTGTTTCTATCACCATTTCAATTTTAAATATAAAAATTGTAAAAACAATTTGTACTTATTTAATGATTGTGATGAACCATCAGAGCCGTGCCGTCAATATTTAGCGCCCAGGGCAAAATTAAAAATATTCTCCCCCTAATATTCTAAAAATATTTTTTCTGGTACTCCTTTAAACAGTTTAATAACGTGTGCCCCCTAGGCCTCCCAAGGCACGGCTTTAAGAACCATTTTACCTAATGTCATGTATACTAAGTCTTTAGGTGAACCGATTGATTACCTTTTACAAACTTCACATAACGTGAATAGTAAATATTGAGTCAACATTAGTCATTACTAAATTTTATTTACATTAAAAGTTAATAAATTATATTTTATAATATTTTACTTGTTTTTATTTTTTATTTGTTTATTTGATTTTGTGAACGAAAATCATATTTGATTTGTAAACTGTATGGCAATTATTGTAAAACGAGTTGATCTCTATAGTAATATTCCTTGTTGTTCATTTGGCAATTTATTATTATCTAATATTTTCTGTTTATAATATTATTATTATTTTCATATTTAAATGTTATGCAATTAATGTATGTTTAGCCTTTAAATAATATAGTTTAAACAAATCAACATAATATCAGTTAGGTAGTCAAACCTCACAGAGAAACATTTTAACAAAAATTAAATAATTAAAAATAATTTTCAATGACAATTAACAGCTATGATGGTTTTAAATTTTAGGGTGATGAGAATACGGATCATACAAACAATTTTTTCTACGTGACAAACTAACGTGATTATAAAGTATAGAGAACTAGTTGACTATGGCACCGAGAGTTAATAATAGAGTATGCTTAAATATATATGACAAAATATCGAGGGTGTATTTTTGAGGGGGTGATGGGGCGATTGCCCCTCCCCTGAGCCTCTGTTTTTATTTCTATTTATTATTTTAATATTTTCGCTATAATATGTACTTATGATACACAAAATGTACTTTGTACTCTACTAATAAAGTAAAATAATTTGACCAGCAAGGAGTTACAATTAATTAGAATTTAATAAATTGATTTTTCCAATATTATTGGTTTGTTTTTTTTTTTAAATTGTATCAAAGTCGCTTCCTCTTAGAAAATAGGGCCAGAGACGCCCTTGCAAATATAGAGTATTTAAGTTTGTATTTTTGTTAGCACTGAATAAAGTACCTAAAAAATAAAAATTATCGTCCCTATTTCCTCTATTTCTCCTGTAAAATGTACATTATCAGTGTCCATTATTGCGACTGTTATTTTTTTGTGGTTAGATCACCTGTGCGGCCATATACGTGTACGTAGTGTTGTGCACCTGTTCGGCGGATCCGCACAGCAACAGTTCCTCATGCAACTGGAAGCACTCGAGCACCGGATCGGAACTGGAAGACGTGGTGCATATGAACGTCGGATTGCTGATGGCCCAGTACCCGTTCAGCCGCTTGCAGCTGTCGGACACCGCGTCGGCACTCGAGGCCGAGACCATGCACCGTTCACTGCAAGTGCACCGCGGTGGATGCGGCCTGTCCAGCGTGTGGCCGCGGTTCACCAGGTACTCGACCGTCTCGTAAAGGCCGCACTGTGTGGCCAACATCAGCGGCGTCATGAATCGCGGAAACTCTTCCGAATCGGCGTCGTCTTCCGGTTCGTCTACATTAGCGTCGTCGTCCGACCGTACCCGATTCCAGCCGCAGCCCTTGCCCCGGTTTCCGGATCTGTTGTTGGTCTCGTCGAATTCCAGTAGCCGGTCCAACATCTTGAGGTTGTCGTACGTGATGGCCAACAGTATCATGTCACCGATTTTTACGTCTGCGGTTTACATAGGTACACACGTTACCGGCAATGGTCATAGCGGTTAGGCACTGTCAAGAATGAGTAGAAAATAATAAAATCGCTTATGAATTACGTAGGAATGGACACATTAATTTCTTTTAACAATTCAATTTTTGACAATGCCTAATGAATTCGGGAGACATTACTATAATCGTTTTCTAAAATTTTGAATATTGACTACTAAGGCATTATGATCAATGGCTGATACTCCATATTAGTGGTTTTAAATTGGGGTGAAAAGTTACCAAAATGTGGCAACAAATAAACACGGAGAAATAAAGAGAATTATTATTAATTTTTTCGAATAAAATGGTATTATTGCCACCATCCTAGTGTAATTACAGCCAACGACGAAAAAACATAGTAAAAGAAATAATTGTTTGTACTATGTGGATACCACAAAGTTCATACATTTGTATTATTTATATTTATTATTTTTTGGTCCCAAAATACCTATCAATGCTCATTCAACACTTCAATAATAAAAAAAAAGAAAAATGTAAAAATATATTATTTTTCTCCGTACTGTATTTTTTTTAAAGCGTTCGTGTTTTTTTTCTATAACGTACAGTTTAGATTGTTAAATGGTGTTAAAGCGAAGTAGTGTTGAATTGTTGAATTCTAGTAAGGACGATATGAACTTAAAAAAAAAAACAGAGAACCACTGCTGTATATCGTTAACGTTTAAAATAGTATTAGACCTTTATAGAAAAGTACGTTAGTAAAAATGATTATAAAATAATTACTTATAAACTACTGAAACTATTTTGTAATAAATGGTACATTTTAAAGTAGGTGATTTACTATCTCTTGACATTTTAGACATTTTATAAGAAAAGTAGGTAGTTATTTTATAAATAATCACCATTACCGGTAACGTATAATAAAATATTGTTTATACATCTATATACAAGTAAATAATTCATATGTGTTTCAAATAATTTATTGACAAATATATATTATTAACTTTATATATACCAATGGTACTCGAAACTATCGTTTAAAAATCCTTGAATATGATAAATTAACAGGAACAGTCCTCTATTTCTAATTTTAATTTCCACGCGGTTATTACACGAATTACGAACTTATTCTCACTGTTGTTTTACAGTAACTTGATATAATCATATTGTATTAATTTGTAGGTAAAAATATAGATACAAGTATGATGTCGTTTAAAAATTAAAAAAAAAAAAAATTATTTAGTTTTTATACTTTATGTTCTTTTTTTTTGGTTTTGGGGGGGGAATAATATGTATTAATACATTAATACATCTGATAAAAGATATAAATCAAAATCGAAATATTTTATACTAAAAGCCTAAATGTAACAATCATAAATTGATGAACAACTACATATTTTTTTTATTGTATATTAAGTGGAATTTATAATAGTTACAATTATTTCAATTTAAATTATTGAAATGAAAATTTATACGTATATACAATTAAAAAAACAAATGCATATATTTTTACCTTATTATTAGGTGCTCTTTATAGTACACGGTAATATGATTCGTAATTAAAAAAATAACACTAGCCCTAGTAGCCCTAAATCCAAAAATAACTGATTTGAAGAATATGGTACTCATAGTTGGCCAATCAGTTAAAACAATTTGTACCTATAACTTTATTAACTTATACTAAACAAATGTACAACTTAAAATAACTAATTAAAATAGTGTTGTCGGATTTTTGTCCACCATTATCGTCATCAATTTCAAAATCAAGATCAAACTATATTGAATAATTTCGTTATTGCTTTAATTTATGTCTTTACTGTTGTTGAGAATAGCTTTTAAAATATTAAAAACAAATCGAAAATAATTAAATGACTTAAATCTTGTTTTAAATAGGTAGGTATTAATAGTACGATAAGAAACAAAATTAGGAAATATTTTCTTAATACCTATATATTATAAATGAAATGATCTATTAATTTACGATTAAAGTAAAGTTATTGGTAAACTTCTCAATTGTTATTTTTATAGACAGTGATATATTATTTGTATGGGTTGTCTAAGTATAAGTTTAACTAGTTGAGTTTGTGGTTAAAGTGTAGATACTCGCCTTTTTGTCGAAGGAGTAAATCCAGTAGGGGTTCGCATTGGTTCTGTACAGCTAGATGCAATGGTGTGTATCCATGTTTTTTCATGTTGATATTTATCCTGTTGGTTTCCAAGTAGTTTTCGATCGCCGGCACGTTGCAACTCTCCACTAATTCGAAGAATTGTTGTTCTTGAGGCGTCAACTCGTCAGCGAACGAATACAACTGCCCAGACATGTCTATCTTGGTTTCTTTCTGCATGGACAATAATATTTACTAAATATAGATACTATAAATTGAGCACAATAAACAAAATTCAACCTTAAACATCTTAAATATTTAGATACAACTGCGTTATGTTGAACTGTATAATTTAAAAAAAAAAATTATCATATTATATCATAATAAAGTAGGTGTATATAATTAATAATAATATATATTACTGCTATAACATACTATATAATATGTACAAATATAAAACTATTTTTTTTTTGTGTATATAATACGAGGAGTAACCATGAACAGTTATAACTTTCTGATGTTATTCACATGCTGTTACTGCAATGTATAAGTTAGGTTAGAACGTATTTTTTTTTCCAATTTTAGTTAGTCACAAAATCTTAAGACCTAATGCGTGAGCAAGCAAATAAACATTTTTACAACCATACGGTAATTAGATAAACTAAACAATTATTTAAATCTGTTATTTGTATGCAAATTGTAATACTTACTTTACCCATCGCGAATTAATTAATCTCTTTAGAGATATTATATGTATAACAGCTATAATATAATCATGGTCTACAAATTAATTTGCTTGATAATCGTAAACTAAACATGCGTATTTATTATAATATAACCACAGTAACCATTTTTTTTACTTTATTTAAAAATAAATGTATATTAGAAGTATGCTGAATGCACCTATAGTAACACTTACCAGATAATTAAAATATAACCATAATAATATATGGGCAATAATTTTATTAGCAATCTTATGATATAATTTTTTAAATTTTTTTTTAACAAATCAGAACGAGTGCAAAAAAAATTTTGCAACTAAAATATAATAACACAAATAAACGAATGCACCTATTAAGGCAGTATGAGAACAATTAATATAATAATCACTGCAAGTGTCCTCAATCATTATATATACATCAGTGATAGTAATTATATATTTCGATATTTATATATATTCCATCAAATTATAAGATATTAAATTGTTTTAATTATATTGGATATATAAACGTATACCGAACAAAGGTTCAACCTCAAACGATCATTATTATATACTTTCTATTATAGTTTTTTATATTGAATAAAGTTTTTAAAATATTTGTATTCGTTTTAAGCCATTACTATTATGAATATAGTATTACCCTTACGTGGTACGTGGAATTGACTTATATGAAATAATAATACCTAAAATATAACTATCATTTCATTTTATGCGTTATATATAGATAAGTTTGAAAAAAGTTTTGTATATTTTATTATAGGTTAAGGTAGGTTAGGTATAATAATAATATTATATCATATTTTTTACCTTTAACTAATTTTTATAAATAGATTATCATGTAGAACTTTATTGTTATGGAAAGCGATGGCTTAAGTTTATATGAAGAAAAGTAAAGCTATACAGCAAAACCTGAGCATCAAAAATAACTTTAAAAAAAAACGTTAAGTAAAGATATCGGAAAAAGAAAAAAATATTTATAAAAATAATAATCATAGAGAGAGAAATATAAATTTAAAAAAAAATGCAAAATAGGTGACACTTGGTCCGTGGGGTCTTACGATACATCGGTCGTTATAGTTCTCTAGTAAAATTAATCATATAATATTAGTGTGAGGACTTAATTTGGTAAAAAATAGTCAAAAATACTGTATTAATATTAGTAATATAAATGATCGTTGTAAACATAGAAACTTAAACCACTAAAAGCCGCGAGGTGTGCAATCATTATTTATTATTATATATTCAAATACATCACCTCCGATAATGGTGAGGTCAATACGAACACAGTAAAGCTATAATAATATATATATATATTTTTTTTTTGGAAGTAACGAGTGCGTCACACGTTAAACGGATCACTCGGGTGTAGGTACCTTAATATATATATTATATTATATAATACACCGTTTGCCAGACGAGTAGTATATATACATTACGCCGCTTGAGCACTGTATACGAGCAATGCGCAATTGTTCGCGCGAGTAAAACGTGAACGAAAAGTATATAATATAAAATATAATCTGCGAAGACGATCTGCTGCGGTAAAACAGCAGGATATGGAAGAAGAAGAAGAAGAAGCGAAGGACGAGGAGACGAGAATCGCCGATTTCGCGCCGAGGACACGCTACAAACAATATTATATAACGCGACGGTCGCCGCAACTTCCGCCACCCGACTCTATACTCACCAGTCGCCGCCGCCGCCACCAACACCCCCTCAAAGGGAAAAACTATACCCACACCCGCCGTACACGTCGTCGTCGTCGGTCCGTATAGTTGTGTGCGCGTTCCTCAACAAGTCACACTCTCCGAGAGGCGGTGGCGGCGGCGGCGGCGGCGGCGGCGCTATTCTTCACGGACACCGCGGCGGCGGGTAAACATTAATTATTGTCTCCCGGAAACTTTCTACATTTATATCCCCGCGCGACCGCCCTCGCGCGCCGTCACCGCTGCTGCCGCAGTGTCTTAATATCTCGCCGGGCGCACAATGCGCGATTTCGACCGAAACACTGCACCCCAACCCTCGACCGACCCCTCGTCATCGTCATCGCCGTAGTAGTACCAGTCTTATTGGTATATATTATATGTAAGGTTAGGTATATATATATATATAAATTTATACATAACTACGTTTTCTGGGAACCTCTGCGCGCGAGGGAATTTGCCCGCCGCCGGCCCGACCGGGTAATTCGGGTCCGAACTCGATACGCATAATACCTATATATATATATATAATAAGTATAAAAGTGTATACTGTATAGTGTATATATATATATATATTGCAGTGTGCAGCGCAATGTACGCTTTTAATACGACACCGTCGCTTCCGCCCCACCGACGTGTGGCCAAAGGACATGATAATAATAATTTCTGTTTTGTGTACATTTAATAAGGAACACACCGTCCGTGATTTGTCGTCGTTATAATACATAATAGCCGTTAACGGTTTATGGCCAAATCTGAGATGTAGGTGTATCTACGTATACATAGTAAATATTGAAGAATTAGGTACCTACATTTAAAGACTTGAAATTGATTTTAATATAAGATATCGGTAACAAATTCCTAAGAAATCATAGTATAAAACATCAAGATCTAATTTTTTTTTTTTTTTAATATTTATTATATTGGAATTGAAAAAAAAATTAAAGCCAATACTATACAATATATTATATAACGTACCAAAATAATAATTATTTTATAAATTGTGCGTGTAAACACTGATAAGCATCTAATTAAAAATTTTAAAAAATAATACCTAACTACAATTTTAAATTCATAAACGACTGAGAATTTTTAGTTTTTTTCATATTCGTTTAGAAAAGTAGTCACAGAATAATATGATAATATGAATGATGCACAAATATGCTTACCAATAGGTCGTGTTTATTTATTTATTGTATTTTGTATATTTGATAAATAATTAATAGCATAACATAAGTATAGTATACATTTAGAAAATATTGATACTAGGTAATATCATTATATATTTAATACAATACAATCTGTAAAATATTATTAGCAAAAGCAATAACAGATGCAGACTAACAATGAATCGTTTCATTTTGAAAATATATAGGAATATATTTTGTTCTTAAATGCAATGATAATAAAGGTAATAAAAAATCTAGTTTCATAATAATACAAATCCATATGCTGAAATAATTTTAGAAAACATTTTTTTATTATTTTAATACGAAAAAGCAGACTTTAAAGAATAAGATATGATGAATGATTAATTTCCCAAAGTTTTTGTTAAAAATAATTAAAATATAATTTCATATTTTTTAAATGCAAAAGTTCATACATATATTAAGTACTATAAATACTTGAATTATTATCAAGTAATATAAAATAAATAAATATACATAAATAAATGATATTTTAAATATTTCGTTTTTTAAGTCTATTTCACAGGTGTGCGTTATGAGGCGTAAGAATGCACGTATATATGACTTGTTGATTTTATGTCAAAATTAAAATTGTAAAAATGTTAAACTAATATTTTGAAATAAAAAAAAAAATATATTATTCTTCAAATGTAATTATTAAAATTAGAAAAAAAACAAATATCGATCTAAGCGAAATTAAAATAAAATCGTAACATATCGTTTAGACGTCAAAGCTCACTGTCCCCACTTAAAAATTAAACACAAGTTCACTGCGATGCGGAATCATATACACGTGTAAACCTGCACCAGTGATTCAACCCCTAGCTCCGTCCAACCCTCGCGTGTTATCCACCCTGCAGACTACCCAAATCATATCGTAATGATTATTATTAACATAATATTATTATGATTTACGACACGACTGCATTACGTCGGTAATTCGCGATAATCATTTCGTTACAATATAATAATTGTATTATACTTACGCATAACTAATACGGTAATTAATAACCACTCATATAATATATATGAAGGGTATTATAATGAAATTTCATAATTTGCATATACATATGTTCGTACTTTGCTACCCTGTACTATATATTGTTTGTAAAGTGACACATTGCTGTTACACCGGACACTTTTCAAGCATAACAAATGTGCCTATATTACCGAAAAAGAAGACAATTTTTGTAGAACGATAGTAATTTTTTTCAACCCATACGTATATGCGTATGGTATAATAAATGTTGCATTATTATATTATACGACTGTAGTAGTACGTCGTTCGGTTGCTCAAAGATCGAAAAACAAATAATCCGACACAACAGTTATACACTTTAATTGATATAAGTATAATGCAAGTAAAATTATATATATATAAAGTAAATTATAGTAGAAATCGTTTATAATGATTAATAACGTTCAAAGAACCAACAAAAATATGGCATTATACCTAACCAAAGTTATGAAAAAAGAAATTGTAACTTCGATGCATACAGAAAAAAGTAAAGATAAAACATTTATTTATTTAAATTAATTAATTAAATTTGCATTTTGTTAAAAAATCTGTTATTTTAAACTGAACTTTATTGTATTAGAATCACGCTCTATTTTTTTGCTAGCTCTTCGAAATTTGTTTTTGGACAAGACTTCTCTAATATAACCAAAAATAAATAACCGCAATCACATCTGTATAATCATTAGACGAAATTCATAACATAATCGATATAAATTAGTGGGTACATACAATATAGGAGTTTTGCAGGGTCATTACACCCAATATGTTATTTCAACCGGTGTCTAGGCATTGTATATGGACATATGGTATATGAACGATTTGGCAATGCGCAGTAATCCATAAATTGATTGCTCATCATTCGATCATTGAAAGTTTATTCACAGAGTTTGTTTTCGTAATCATTTTTTATACTAACGTGCGTGATATTTTAGGAAATTTTAGTAAATCTTAGGAGCTTTATTTATTTCTTAAAATTCATATTTGTCACTCTAGGATGTACTATATATGTAGGATAAATTTAAATGGAATTTTTTTGCGTTACAACTTCTTTACAAGCAACGCGTAGCTAGACTGAATATTATTAATATTATAAAACTTTATTCGTGACGATGTTGTGTGTTCAGTATTTAAATTAAAATAAACTTTCGTCTGATAACAAAACTAAAATCAAGACAGGCGCTTGTTAATCAGTTTTTTCAACTCGTTAAGTTAAGTAAATATACAGAAAAAACAAGTTAATTTAAAAGTGGAAAGTTTTTTATTGACTTAATTCAGTTAAAAGTCAGTTATATTCGTTCAATATTTTATCAAGTATAATTTCGTGTCTTCTAAAAATATATAAATAATATTTTACTCAACTCGAAGAAATTACAAAAAAAAAAAATTCAATTTTAAAGCACCAACTTTGATATTTTAAAACAACATTTATAGGTTATATGAAGTTAAATGTAAGTATAAAAAAAACTCATCACCCTTTACGAAATACTTAACCTTTTACACCAGTCTAATGACCATCATCAATCGATCGATTTGTTGAGAAATAAAAGACGATTGTGCCCATTGTGGTGGTCAATTATTACGATAAATAAGAACAGTGAATAGTAAAAAAGACAGTCTGACGGCGTTTTAAAAAACAAATATATTTATGTTGTGCCTGTGTGGTAGTACTTTTTATTGATGACATTCATTATTTCAATTTATTTTTCGTGTTTGTACTTAGTCGGAAAGCTGTGTAGTATTGAAAAACATTTTAACACTTTATTACCATGCATTTCGAACGGTGGTCACAATATCTCAAGTTATTTTCTTTTTTAAACGATGACTACGACTTTTGTTTTTTATTTTGAAAAATATAATTCCATAATCAATAATATTAACAATTATAAAAAAATAAAGACACCTGTTAAACGACGAATAACGAAAAAATTTATTCGAACTGATTTATCATTATAAGTATACAGGTACATTGTTATTAATAAGTGCCACCAGACAATTTTTTTATTACTACTACTACTACTACATGCTGCTGTTTACTGGAATAATAAATTGTCCACTATACTGTAATATTGGCAGTTTGGTACAATTCGTATTTTATCCTTTAGCTGCACAACAAACCGATCGCCGGTCATTAGTAAGATAAAGAGTTATTACGTACTATAAAAAAAAAATAAATAAAATAGTACCATCCCGTATATTATTATAATTTATAATAAACGTGTACGCCACGATAACTCACCAAGTTAACTTTGACTCGAAACACGGACGTTTATTTTTTTGCACGATGTATACATACATATACAGCCGGGCACTATA
>VUJU01001392.1:0-49977 GCA_009835225.1 Aphis craccivora | reverse complement strand
TATACTTATAATATAGTTATCAATGTTATCATAGTTTATATAAATTATTTAATTATGTATAAACTTAGGACCCCCCCCCCAGAAAATTTTTGAAAATACGCCACTGATGTCAATATTTACTTGGGTTGCATTAATCAAATAAATATACAATGTAAAATAAGAACAAATTATTTAACTCTAAGTGTATCAGTAGTCAGTACCGAACATATATATTTTCTCTTTATAAACGTTTATAGTACTTAATAATATCTCCGCTCGGTCATTTGACCGTCCATGGATGTTGTTTACACTTACAGGGTGTATGCATTATGTATACCGCGCGTTTATAGTAATTGACAGTGTGCGTGTGCTTGCTGCATAATATACAATTTAATAATATGATGAGGATGAACGGAAATTGACTCAGAATGAACAGTGAGGGCGCTCTGCGAGGTTATTCCCCTCGTATCTATATAATGATCATACATATTATCATGCATTATTGTAATTCGGCACATAAGCCTGCAGCAACAGTGTATGTGTGTGTGTGTATGTGTGTTTGTGTGTATGTACATACATAATATTATATGCATGCACTCCCCCATATTATATTATTATACCGACATGGCATTATTAAATTAGTCACAAGTCACGACCAACATTCGCGTACGATTGACATAATAATAATATTACATTATAAAGGCACTTTTCATCAAACAAATATAAATAGTAAAAGAAAAATGACAAAAAAAAGTATAAGTGATTAGTGAACTTTTAGCCACTTGTGAACTATAGCGGACTAGGATAAAAATAAACCACCTGGATTTAGGTCTAAAGTAGTTACATCAATAATATACAGTGTGTCCCGTCTTATATTATGTACCACTAAATATCTCAGCTCGATGGCTTTAGATTGAAAAACGGTTTGCTATGATAGATAGGTGGTACCGAAGTGTACATTTTGGGATTCTGGAATTTTTAACTACTTTGGTTGGCGTATGCGTTAAATTTTTTTGAATAGCAACCCTTATATTTTTGACACCAGATATGGGTAGGTAGATCATTTTTTCTAAGACATTCTGTCTGACATTTTCTGTCCATTGACCATAATAGTCCTAAATCTAAAGTTAACTGAAAATGTCCTGTCTGACACAAAAAATAAATATTATTTTAGTTAAAATATTTAATTTTCTAATAATTAAAGGTTAATATTTAGGTACTTATGTTATTTTAATAAGATAAATATAGGTAAGTATGTATTGCGTGGACTTGAACTAAATCTAGAGTTTTGAGATCATACCATGTTGTTTATTTAATCGTTTAATATACATATGTATAGAGTAAATAAATTAGTAAACACTTTAATAAGTATTACATAATTATCACTAATACATAAAAAGGTAATGACAAAAGTAGTTACATTCACTTTCCCCCACAAAAAAAAAAATCTAGTAAATCAGTATATACTTATAATATACATAAATTTAATGTGTAAAAAATAATCTAAATGGTAAATTTTAATTAAATTTTGGTCATTATTTTTTTTTTAATATTATTTTTATTAGGAATCCCTATTATACTGCAGTTGAACACTTAAAATGACTATCAATTATTTATAAGTACTGAACTTAATTAGTAAAGTTATTATTATTTTAATAATTATCATTGTAATTACCAATTATTTGTCTGATACTTGCGGATCAGTAGTTTCAAGTAGACTATTATTTTGTACATATGGCATGTCATACTGATTAAAGACATCATCTGTGACTTGTGGAACTTCCAGGATACTATTTTTTTGGATACTCGTTGTCTGACTGGAGTTCTTTAGAATTATATAAAAATATATAAAATAAAGTATGGTTAAGGTATTGTGTTAAGATTCAATATTATGTGTTGGTAATTCTGAATGGTTATACTTAATTAAATCATAATGGTATAAAAACCACTATTAACCCTAAATTAAAATATAGAAACTGTGGGTATACAGCTATCATAATTTACCTTTTGCTGATTGGAGTTAGTAGTAGAATGCAATATTGTACTGTGTGTATTTTTCTCTGTACACTGTAGCTCCAGCCTCCAATATATTATAGGTATGCTAAAAAATATATAATTATTAATTCTTTTTAACAGTCATTATAAATATTTTCATGTTGTGTACCCCATCCTTACATAGGTATCTTAGAATAAAATAGTTCAACATAATTGAAAATAAAAATTTTAAATTTTAATATAATATATTGTAAATACTTTACCTTCTTCTTCAGATTCTTCTGAATCCGTCGACGCCTTATCAAAATCAGATTTTTGAGCTTGGCTATATATAGTTTTTTATTTTTTGACTCATCAACTTCAGTCGCAGATGTGTCTGAGCTCAATACAAATGTATAGTGCCATGCTTTCTTAAAATTACCTATAATTAAGATTTGTAAGTTAGGAAGTTGTAGGTGTAGAGCCAAAATAACATTTAGTATTATGTTAGACTTGTAGTTGTGAATAAGTTATATGTGTAACAGTTATACTTACTAAATTCTTTAGTTTTATAATTTAAATTACGATAACTCGTAAGTTGTACTATGAAACATAAAATATTATTTCGTTATTGGGAGTGACTATAATACGCTATATAGAGAATGGGTCCACTACTAATGAGTTGTATAGCAAACCAACAATTCTTATATAATGTTAACGTTGTAAAAAGATTTATAATAACTTATTTTTAGTCTTCCGGAGTGCTCTCCGAAGGGCCTTTAGGGCTATATGTTGTGGTTGCGAGAAGCCAGACTTACAAGATCTGGATTATAAGACCGAGTTTTTCCTGTTCAAAGACAATGGAAGCGCGTGAAATTGAATGCAACGTTGCTAGTTTTTTTTTTTATAAAAAGTTTCAGAATTATTTTTAATACTTAAAAACAGATACAAATAGGTGCATCCATTCAGAAAGTATTTAATAATTTAAAAAGGGGAAAAATTACATATAAATATGGAACTTATAGCTTTTTTATTGCAACTTTCCTGTAAAACTTACTTATCGATTTTTCTAATTGAATCCACATGGTGTTTATGTTTAAATAAAAATAATATATCGTACAATGTATTTGTACTTTGTATTAGGTATTTTGAAGAATTTAAATATTTTTTTGTTTTTACCACAGCATTTGTCTGAAAGCTATAATAATGATGGATCGAACTGGTCTACGGTATTTTTTACACAACTTGATGATCTTTCTTGATGAAGTTTTCTATTTATTCAACTGGTAATAATATGTAAAAAATAACATAATTTATACCTGTACCATTTTTTGTTAATTATTTTTACTTATATGGGACCCTCATATAGTTATAATTAATAACAAAAGCATAGTTTTGAAATCAGTCATAGGTACCGCTACCGCACATGGAACATTATATAGTATGTTGTTAATATAGATGACACCTTATGTATAGTAATTGAAATGTCGCGTTGTATAATAGGTATACCATCTGTTATACCCATCTATATACCAGCTATTATAATTTCTTGCCTTGTTATTACTTAATATTAAATTTTTATTTTATTACGAAGAAAAACAGTACCTAACAATAATAATAATAAAAACATATAGGTACTAAGTAATTGATTTATCAATAATTTTTATCGTCCGGTTTTTCTTCGTCTTCGTTCGCCTATATCAATTATTATTATAATATTATGCTTATTAGCGTTACGTTTTATTTTTCTAAAATACCGTCATATACGCATAATATATAGACGTAGGTATATGTGTTATGTGATGTGTATTCAAATATCTTTGCTTTTTTTTTTTTAATACCTTGTTAAAAATATAATATTTTCGAAGAAATAGCAATTTAAATTTTTAATTCTTTTTCTGCCCACCGCCGCCACTATACAGGTGCCTATAGCCTATAACTTGTATACGCATCATGTTGCTATAATATATTCACTCATAATTAGCCATATAAAAGTATCTACTTGATGAATACGTAATGTTCAATAATTACACTGTCAAAGTCTTTGCACCGTCGTAGGATCTATATAATGCGAGTACGATATGCGATTGAAATGTGAGATATAAAACATATACGATCACGAGCGTGTGCGTATATACCTATATAGTATTAAAATATATTATTTTTTATCATGTATAGGTATATGATGTACACAAGTGCAATGTGTACGGTGTGAGAAAATAACGTTATTGCTCGTTAAAAAAAGATAAACAAAAAATAAAAATACTATTTTATTTATGAATTTTTTTAAACGATTTTTCGCCCGAGGTGGTTACGTCACGCACATCATGCGTCTCCGAAATGTATTATAATATATTATGTATAAATACCGTGCATACCGGGAATAATAATAAAGTGTATATATATTGTATATTATAACCGTCGCGAGGCAATGCCTATTTATGGATTTCGACGAGTTTATTAAAACGGATCGGTGGTCGTGTTTCTACACGAATGTATAATGTACGGTGTATATAATATAATATAATGTTGCGTATATGTAACCACTGTGTTTATACGACTCGAGC
Source organism: Aphis craccivora (assembly GCA_009835225.1). Lineage (NCBI taxonomy): Eukaryota > Metazoa > Arthropoda > Insecta > Hemiptera > Aphididae > Aphis > Aphis craccivora. The sequence goes on along the minus strand of VUJU01001392.1, from coordinate 45,457 downwards.
AACAGGGCGACAAAAAAATTACTCAATTAATGCACAATATAACGTTTTACCCGCATGAGTAGGAATAATATAATATTATAATTTAAGTAGGTATTGTATATTATATCGGTATTACGTGTTCGATGCAATTATTAAGTGTGTATAGTATTATAATGGGTTGGCTAGGTGGTTCCCCTTGTTACGATACGATTCTAAGTGTAATATACTGTAAGCCGAATATAATAATATTATGGATAGGTACTATAAGTATAAATATATACCTACCTATATATGTACCTACCTCGAGTCTGTTTTATACGGAGATCTATAGACGTGTTGAGTTTATGTTTCAATTGATTTTTTGCTTTATCGATAACCACGGTCCCGGGCCACTTAAATAAACCAGTGTAATAATACTAAACCCTACTTATAAGTAGTATGGATAATATGCGTAAACCAAATTGAAGTAATAATACCATGTTGGCGTGCATACCTAATTAAATTGTTGGATACTTATAGTACCTACTATTATTACGTTAACTCGTATTATATTAATTATGTATACACACATTTCTAACTATAAATACATGTACACATATATAATTAAAATTATTTTGAATGTATACATTTCCGTTAAAAAAATTATTTTTTAAATGTTTTATAGTTGTATGATTACTTATTTATACCAATCAATATTATTTTATAGATAATTAAATTCTATTGTAGGTAGGAGATTTTAAAAATTATTATAGTAAGTAGGTATAATATCATTTTTATTTTATATCATAAAAATGTATTAATTATAGTTATTAATTAGATACTAATGACAACATTTATTATAATTTCATAGTATATTTAATCTGATTTTATTGTCAAAACTAATACTATAAAACAAAGTTTAAATAAAATAAAAAAGGTATCGTATTGATTCTTAAGAGGACGTGATACCCGCATGTGTTGTCTCTGTCTTATACACGCGTAACATAGTTAAAAAGTGTTTTACGCGGGACAACATTACTCCTTCGATATTTATATCAAAATTACCAAAATTTTTGGTAAGAGAAGAACTTTACCTGTGATGAATTTTTTAATTTTTTTGTTAGTAGTATAACCAATTATTTTTAATAATTAAATGAAAGAGTTATAGGTTTGAGAACCTTATAGGTTTTTTTTCATTTAATTATTAAAAATTATTGGTTACTATTATCCAAAAAATTAAAACGCTACATCACTCTAGGTTTTTTTCATTTAAACAATAAAAATTTTGGTAATTTTGATATAAATATCGAGGGAATAATGTTGTCCCTCGCAAAACACTTTTTAACCATGTTACGCGTTATAAGACAGAGACAACACATGCGGGTATCACGTCCTCTTAATACTTTATATCAAACATTGTACATTAATAGTTTTTAGGGTAAATTCTGGTTCAATATTGTGTTCTAATAAGACTATTAAATCTAAAATATCTAAATCACCTATAATAATTCATTTATTTTTATTACATTTTAATTAAATTATAATAATAGGCAAATTAAATAATAGGCATTACAATTTACAAAACGAGTCATGACTTTTGTGGGATATTATGGATATAGGTAGTAAAGTTCGGTATTTTCAGAACAAAAACCTCAGACTGGTAGGTATAATAATTGGTGTTAAGTAGGTATATATATGAACACATATATTTAACTATTCTTCGACTGGTAGTGTTTTATTTAGTACACATGCAAAGTTGTACCGATGGTTAGGTACACGGTTATAGGTTTAAACGGTCGCTTCGCGGAGTTAGGTATATTATTGCGCGTCCGTGCGTTAACTATACCCGCATGCGATATTACCTACATTTTTTAAACCTGCGTGTGCAACGCGCAGTGTCGGCGGTCATCGTTCGATCGGGTCTCGCGTTCTATCCGAAAATCTGGTTAATTTATTTTGCCGAGGCTCAGGTCCCTACCTAACCCCCTATGGCCTATAGTCTATACCACCCTATACATAATATTACACGCACTGTAAATAATAATAATATGTTTATTTACAGTCTGTCGACGGCGGATCGATTTCTCCGAACGCGGTTAATATATATATGTGTGTGTGTACGTTGTACGTGGAAGGTATACATATATATTTACAGCACACTCCAAGTCATTAATTTACATTTCTCGTTTTGTCTTCTATGTACATTCGTGACGTTTGCGGATCCCTTATATATATATATATACCTATAAATAATACTACTCACACACGTACCTATATTTGTGAAAAGGAGACGGCTGTGCAGTGGCGACGGCGGCGTCGAACGAGAGGTGTTGAGGTGAAGGAGCAGCAGAAGAGCATGAAAAGAATAATAATAATAATAATAACAACAACAACAAAACAGTGCGTGTAGCGAGCGTGCGCGGGTGAGAGAGATGTACGCGCCGCGGAGAAGTGGTGTCGTCCTGCGCGCGTAGGGCGACGGGGGCGGTGGCGGGGTGAACGAACAGCTCAATCGGCCGGCCAATAGCGCAGGGCGGCGGGTCCGGTGGGCGTGGCCCGGCGGCCGCGCCCGTTGGCCCGCCGGCCCCGCGTAACCATGGCACGGCGGACGGGCGGAGCCTGCGCCGCGGCCGCGGCCGCCGGCGACCAGACGCGCCGGTAGACTCGTACCGACGACGACGACGATTATAACAGATCGAGCCGCGGAGACGAGTCGCACGCCGCCTCCGTAGCCGCCGTTTTTCGGGAATACGCGCGGCCGACCGCGAAACCGCCACACGCGCGCCAGACAAACGCCATAATATTATTATTTCATAATAACGTTTACATTACTACTATTATTATTATTATTATTATTATTATTATCATCATTATCGTCATCGTACGCATATTGCCGACGACGTCAAATCGCTGTGATTTGGCTTCGTTACAGATAATACCATCGTCGTAAGCACCCGCGATTGTCGACTTTTATCGTTTCGCGACGGATCCGGGGCTTCAGGTCATGGCCCTGGAGACGGAACGTTGCAGCCCGAACAACGCTTCGAGCCCCGGCCCAACGGACAACAACCGGCGGCCCGGGCTGGACGACTGCAGCGACCAGACCAAAGAAGTGGTGTCGTCGTCGTCGTCGTCGCCACCGCCGCCGACCGCGATGACGACCACGTCGGCTCCGCAGCAGCAGCCGGCGGACGTCGCGGTCTCCGCGTTCCGTCCGGTTCGCGACGACGCGGACGGTGACGAGAATCGAGCTCCGAAGGCCGCGGCCGATGAATCGTCGCTGTTGGCCTGCAGCAAGCCGCTGAGCATATGTTCGCCGCTCCAGAACAAGACGGCCGCCGCGGCCCCGGCCGATCCGCTACACGTCATCAACCGTCACGTTTCGCCGCCGCCGTTGCAGCAGCAGCCCGCGAGGAAAAAACCGTCGTCAAACGCCGTTCAGAAGACCCAACAACCGGCGGCCGACGTGCCGCGATGGGTCCACCAGCAGCAACAACACGCCGCCGACCACGGCCCGCTGCAGCCGCCGTCCACCGCGGCGGCCGCCGTTGCGGTCGAGTACACGATGGCCATGGCCGCGGCCGCTGCCGCCGCGGCCGGCGGTGCCGGTGGTCACGTGCCGCCCGTGTTTCCGTTCAACTCGTGGATGTACCGGTTCAACTTCCTGCCGATCGTGCCGGCCGCCGCCGAATATTTCCGGGAAATGCAACACCACAACCTGCAGCAGCACCACCCGAACGGCGGCGGATCTCCGGAAATGAGCGGCGACGATCGGCCGACTACGGCGGCGCTCCGCTTGCAGTCGCCGCACGCCGAATTCGCGAGGCAACAGCAGGTGACGAACCTACAGCATCACCTCCTCCACCATCATAATCCGGCAGTGCCGGCGTCGCAAGTGGTGCAGTCTGCTGCAGCGCACCAACCGCTGCAACCGCCGCCCCCGCCGCCACCGCCACAGCCGTCTTTGCTGCAGCCGCCGACGATGATGGGCACCACCGGTGGTTACGTTTCCCGGCCGGCCAGCACTTCCGGTTCGTCGGACGTGTCGTCGTCGTACGGGCCACCGACGGCCGCCGGCGCCGGAACCACGAAGAACTGCGGCAGCTACCGTTCGCCGTCACCGCGGTCGCCGAGTCCGTACCGGTTGGCGTTTTCCGTCGACAACATCCTCAGACCGGAATTCGGCAGCAAACTGCATCACCACCTGCAGCAACAGCAACACCACCATCACCACCAGCCTTTGCCGCCACAGCACCACCACCATCACCACCGCAACGGCAGGCCGTCGTCCGCGTCGCCACCACCGCCGCCGCCTTCCGTGGCCAAAATGCACTTTAACGCTCTGCTACAGAACAAACCACACTCCCAACAGTCCATTCCGTCGCTGCATCGGCCCGCTCCGACCCGTCCCAAAGCCGTGGCTGTCGGACCCAAACGGTCCGCGACCGCTGTTGAAAAGGTCAACAACAAGCGAAAACCGGCCCAGCTGCAGCCGTTGCCGGCGTGTTCGCCCGTCATCAACAACAACAACAACAACAACTACGACAGCGACAACAGCAAGTCGGCGAACGGCGGCCGGAACGACCACCATCACAAACCGGACGACTCGGGCAATGAACAGGAATCGGCGGGATCGGACGCGACCGGAAGCGGGGACCAGCAGTCCAACGACAAGGAGATGTGGCCCGCCTGGGTGTACTGCACTCGGTACTCGGACAGACCGTCTTCCGGTAAGTGCGCAAAAACGGTTTTCTTTATTTTACTATCATAATACGTATATCGTTCAGTTTGAATCCGATTTTCCAATCTGCGGCGACGCTGTAGACTTGCATGCACGCGCAAGAGGTATAAATTGTCCAAGTACGGGTTGGTACCGGAAAGGTCGTTCTCGGGTTTACGGCTATATTATACTTGAAACGATGTTAGGCACGTGATAATGAACTCGTCATCTGCAGTTGCGATGTTTTTTTTTTTATATACCTATAATATTCGCTGTCTGCGTTTGCCTATTCTTGGCAGCCAGATTGCCGCCGTCGCTCAATTATGTAAATTATTTTATATTATATTTATATGTATATGCTATTTATGCAAGCTCGAAATCGTTTTCAACGCGATTTAATCGACCGAACAGACCGCAGATCATTTTATGATAACATATTATTATTTTACTATTGTACGTAATATACGTACGTTTGCTATAAGCGCATAGGCTGTATCATATTATATATTCGAACGTCTCTAAACGTCGTACGATAATCGTATATTTACACATTATATATGCATACATACACACACACGCATATATATATATATGGTCATTAGCGTTTAAATACATAAATTAACATACGAGAAATTAAGTCATTCGTCGCATGGGGAAAAAAAAAGTAATCCGCGCGATTTTCGATTCCGTTCGTTTCTGCGTATAATATATATAATTTATGCGGATAAATACGAAAAAAATCAACAACAACAAAAAAAAAAAAAAAATCGTCTCTATTCGCCGCCGTCGTATATATACATAATATTATACACGTTGATACGGCCGTACGATATATTAAATTGTCGCACACGTTGAATGCGATTAACGATTATATGTATACAGGTAATGTGCACCGGTATAATAATATTATGTACGCTGCAGCATAATATTATTATATGTTTAGACGTGCACAATATATAATATGATACGCGTAGGTGTGTTGTACCTATATAGGTACACACGCGCATAATGATATAATTATATACATTAATATAATATATTTCGCATTCGTGTCTCGAGCCGATTTTCGTAATGATATATTCGTTGCACTTGTCGTCGTCGAATGATTGACGACTACTTTACCACAAATACGACCGATACACACGCAGAGTATGTATGTGTGTGTGTGTGTATGTGTATAGTGTGTGTTCGATTGTTTTTGTTCCCGTTGTTCGCCTATTATATTATATTATTATAAATCAGCCATTTAACGTTTTATGCCCGCGAAACATGCGCCGTTACGCAATGGTAGGCGAAAAGTAAAAGTCACATTGCCTATGCCTACTTATAAAGTTATAATAATAATAATAATAATAATACGCTCAGCTATTATTTAATGTACTCATGTCAATGAACAATGTACTTATTTAAAATGTTGTGACCATGCTCTGTAGCGGTGCTGACATCAATTGCTGACAATTCGCAATACTATTTCCAAACGGAACGTTTTCTAAAAGAACCGAAAAGATAATATTTAAATAATATCCAATACGCCTTAGTTTTTCGAGGCGACTCTTGTAGTTATTTTGCAAGCTGTGAATTCATCACAAGAATATAATATTAAAACGCGTTTATCGCATATTATTGTCATGCATGCGCAATATCATTATAAAATAATATCATATACTTACCGATATCAATTCGAGTTATTACTTATTAGTTATTATCGGCAAGACAAATCTTATTCCGGTGTGTGAGCCCCAAACTAACATCGAAAAATCTCTGGTGTTTCGTGACCCACAATATATAATATGTAACGCGTCTTGGAAGTCTACGTGTTGGTATGGCTTGTCGCTGATTTTCTTACACTTTCAACACCCAAAACATATAGCGCAAATATTTTAACCGTAAACCAGAAAATATATCTCCGTAGAAAATTGTTTTATATTTGTGTAGAAAAATTGAAAATGCCAAATAGTTTATAATATATATATATACATTTATATCGTGCATTAACATAATTTAAAAATAAAAAAAAATGTATGATATTTTAATCGGTCTTTAATATAAACTTATATCACGGTCCATCGCAGATATTGGTTATCGTGATTAAAAATTGACTAATAGGCTCATCCTTAGGTTTACCACGATTATGATGAGTAAACGGGAATCGCCCTAATCAAATAATTAATTTTAATACATTATTATACGTCTACACTACATATTATATTATTGTGCAGCGGTACCTGTACATTTAGCATCATTTCAGTTGGCTTCGACTGTATTAATCTTCAACCGTTTGACTTTTATAAAACTTGTTTATAATACAATATTTTTCATTTAACTAATTATCATCTGTGCTGAAACAATGCATAAAATACTATTACGGTATACCTACTCGGGTATTTTAGTGTATATATCATATATGGTTCTGGTACATTTTGAATAACGTGCAGATTACAATGATATTCGCGCGTTTGGCCCTGCACAATATTCACGATATTTATGTACCTACTTATACTTGTATCTATTTAATGTAATATAGGTACACGCAATACATCACGGGTGTGATAATTGCAAAAATAATATTTAATTGTGGGAACATCCGAACACGTGACTTGTCATCGCCGTGTCTCGAAATTATTTGTTCGTGACAATTTTTTTTTTTTTTTTTTGGAACTGATTTTTCTATAGTAATGAAAATAAATACTATTAGACCTATACTAATGTTGATATTCTAGTCGGATAACTATTAATTATATAGTGGTTGTCAATAATGATTACAAAAATATGCGCATTTAAATTAATTACCATTTATACGGAGGTTGAGATGGCCGTCTATAGCGCACAAATTTTTGTAGTGTTCCAATACAGAACCATGTATGTAGGTTGCATCACGTAACCCCTTAATCTACTGCCACTGACCATAAATTAAATACTGATGTCAGGAGGTAATAATAATATTATACTCGATTATGACCCTATATCGTAATAAACGCGTGATGACGCACAAACACACATTTTTATAACAATAACCACGGCTGTGTGACCTACCTAAATGCTTTTCGATTTGTTTTTATTGTTTTGTTATTACATTTATGGGTAAATAGATTATAAGTTGTGATAACTTGCTGCACATTTCGATAAAATAACCAGTGTACAAACTGTTTTGTACGTGACTTATAAGTGATTTAAAACGCCGATATAAACGTGTATTATTTATTAACCAAATAGGAGAAGTTGTATGGAGGTAAACTGTTTGTCTATAAGGGATTTAGAAATGTTAGCTTTATTGACATTCAAATCTATAGAAAGTATTAAAAAGCGATTAGCCGTTTTAGGCATATTTTATCTATATTTTTATATTATTACGGAAGAGAAAACTAGAAGGATAATGAAAATAAACGGAAGATCGTCTTCCCAATGTTATGGGATAGTTGTTTATGTTATACCTAGTATACGACAGACCAGAGATTAGGCACATATATATGTGTTGTGAAACCCTAGTGGCCAAATCCTTTACAAGCAAAACAAATTGCAAACTGCAAAGATTGTTGTTAACGTTTGAAATTGTTTTGTTATAACTTATAACACGATTGAGGTAGATTTATTCGAGCATGTTTAAAATATCGAATAATATACATACTCGATGTACGTTTATATTTTTTACGACATCTATGGCGCAATATATTCTTTAAGCAATCAATACTTGCACAAAATCTATTTGGTATAATTAATTTTTAAAGTTATACGAGGTCGAGATTATAATCAACCATCACTATATATTGACGAATGTGTCCTGATTTCGTATGTGAAACAAAGAATGATAATTTTAAAAATTATGCCACCTAAATTTCGGTTGCCTTTTCCCCTCTCAACCCTATAATACGCAACATAATATGTGTACACTAGTCGGCTTAAAATTGTAGCACTAAATACTAAAACTATTAAACAGCATTCAAGACAAAGCAAAATAAGCACATACAATTATCTATAAGAAATTCGAAAAAAAATAGTTTAAGACTTAGCGGTACCTACATTATATTATAATAGGTTATGATTTTGTTTTATATTCTATGAATTTGTTATATAGGTTACAAATCACAAGATCAGATGACGTAAAAACAAACGTTGAGCTATCAAATACTTCAGATTCCATTGCTTAAGAATTTATTTTGTGAAAAAAAAAACTAAATTACATAAAACAATAATACGCCAAAAGTCAATTTAAACGTAAAAAAAAAAAAAAAAAAACTAAAATAACTAGACAGAAATGTGGATTTTATATTGTAACTACGTTCTGCTGCAGATACGCGATTCGAATATTTATAGCTGACGTTTCATCTCATTAGACAGATGGAAAATGAGAAAAAAAAAGAAAAAGAAAAGAAGATATGTGTACAGCGTGTTGTTATAAAGGACGACGCGTTTGATTTTCACAATAATAATATAATATAATAACGCCTAATAATACGCGTATGTATTAGCCACCGTTTATATTGTATACGCCGTCGGATTGTGGTTTTGTATTATACGCGATGTTGTCGTATGTGTGCATAAAAACTACGGGGGTGGTTTATGCGATCTCCGTCTGTTGTGTACATGGGACAAATCCCCAAACGTTCACGCTCTCTCACAGATGTGTGTGTGTGTGCGTACAAAACCACCCTAATCGCGTAATAGTCGCTCGTGTTTTTTTTTTTTTTTGACATTATCTCCGTCGCAGCTTCTCACCACACCCCCTCGTTTCGGTTGGGTAGGGGTGGGCGTCGGCGGCGGCATCGTGTTTAACACATGTACGCACATCGCTGACGGTATACACACTGTACTATATGATGTACATAATGACATGATATAATATCGCGATAAATAAATGATTGTAATAATAACACACAAACGACGTATAATGGTCCCCGGGCGGCGCGCGCGGCACCACATCGGCGGCGACAAAAGACGATTTTATTATATACTATATATAATATATTATTATATTATTTCACGACAATGGCGGTTTTTTTTTTTTTTTTTTTTTATTTATCTTTTTTCCCGTTCCGCATTCGCCGCTTGTATGTCGTTATTGTGTATTGCAGCACAGGCCTTATGTCGCCGAAACCGCAGCGGGGGGAGCCGCGTATATATTATACATATTTCGAGTCGGTTTCGACGGCTGACGTGCATCACTGCAGTGCATACGCACACACATAGCGGTTTTTCGTACTGTGTTGTTGAAAAATAATGATATTTTCGATTTAAACCACCCAGTCCAAAAAAAAAAAAAAAAAAATTGACTTTATAATCTTTGTTGAACCCGGGCCTGTCGTATATACGTGGATCAATCGGCGTATTATGGCATGCGGAATTGATCAGGTTAGGTTAGTCGCGGTTAAACCTCGTGGTCCTATTGTGTAGCTGCAGTCATAATAATATGAAAACTACTGCGTGCAGTTGGCCCGACACTTTTGGAATAACGATACACGTCACGTTCTAACTGAGAACACATTTGTTTAAATGTTTTTTTGTCACAATCAATACACACACACACATAAGTAGGTATAGATTCTCCAATTTTCCAAGGCAGAAACGAATTAAAACGTGTGTCTGTGTATTTTTGTTTATAAACAATGTCGGTTACATTAAACATATTAATATATTATGATATTTTTGGGTGAAAAAACATACACTTCTTTAAGCGATATTTTATAATTGAAAAAACGAATAAATCTTATATGATATTCTAAAATAATCGTTGCGGTTAAAATGGTATTAATAATTCGGTTTGTACTTACGAACTACCGTCGATTCTATATACCTAATACGTATATAGTAGGTACCTATATTTATTTATAAGCAACGTGCAGAGTAAATTCACAATAAAAATTTGGCGTGTCTTTTCACACCGGTTTTTTCACAGGTCTCGCACGATTATTATTCGGAGAACGCCCGTATCATAAATATATAAGCTTATATTTTATACCTATACTATATAAACATACATTGGTTATAGGCTACTGCAAAATCGTTGTAAAATTTGCAATATGTTCACGTATCATCGAGACTGTATCACGTTTGTTGTCGATGGAAAAAATGTCAAAATTATTATATTTCTACGCTATGAGTCAATATACACAGCAATCGAACATTCTTCTAGTTATAATAGGTATATAATTTATGCCATATCATCTATTGGTTTTTATATGGGTTATATACCTTTTGGTTTTCGACTATAACAAAAATCTTGTCTTCTCGAGCTTTTATAATGAATTTATAAAATAGTTCAATTGAAAATTTAATAGCTGATAGATAATATTAATTTTCTAATTTCTATCAATTAAATGTTTGATTATCCTACATGTATCTGCAAATTATTTTTCTTCATTTAATCATATGTCTAGTTTTCAACATTTTTTTTCTGACGTCCTGTTTATAGAATCTTTTTCCAACTCGGTCATACTCGCATGATGCTGAATGTTGATTACGTTTTACTAGAATTCTTGATTGTATCTAGGGAATTGTTTTTTTCTTTTATAGCCGAACACTTTTGTATAGTTTACATTCGACTTTGAAACACGTAAAATATACAAATAATTTAAAGCATAGAGGTACGTAAAGCAGTTAATGAATCACTTAAAAAAAATTGTATTTTGTGTTTAACGATTGAGATACTAGATAAAAACTTACAGTTTTAATAAGGAGTTAATGAGATGTACCTGGATAATAAATAATAATAATGCTGCGAATAATTGTCGCTACCCCTGAAACGGCTTTGTGGTTATCGTTAGAACAAAATTTAAAATATTACTACTATAAAGTGAGTTAACATACAATGTACCTATAATAAACACATTTTCGAAAAACTTTTGTGTTCTAAACTTATTTTTATCCATCTATATAAAAAATACAAGTACACAATAATATACAAATAACATACCGTATATATGAAAACAAATTTAATGATTTCGCAGTTCACTTTGTTGTACTCTATTTTTGTACGCAACACGCATTTTAAAAACTTATGCTGCTATTCAAAACGGGACCAGTTTTTCTCTGGTAACAATTATTTTAGGTACTTTATTTTTTTTCGGATAACCGCTGGTTTCCCGAACCCGTTATTGAATTTGTCCATGTAATACCCGAGGTATATTTAATGAACCTGCTCGAACACGTTTCACAGTTTAAAACTCTATTAAAAATATATATATGTATATATATTCTTATTGTGCCTGCAGCCTTACACATAAACATGTAATTTAAAATTTTACAAAATATGAAAACAAAAACCATAAATACGGTTATTTATAAATGATAGGTATTTAATTAATATACATTTCATTTAAAAATAACAATATGAATATTCACATATACTTCAACTTAATAAGTTCTATTTGTAAAACCTGGATAAAAAAAAAAAAATAGAATTGTTTGAAAATCTACAAAGGATTGGATGTGATTTCTTGGAAAAAATAGTATTTATTTTATTAGGAAATATACAGCTATTGAATAATATTTAAATAAAACTGAGTGAAAATAAAAATTAAAAAGTGAAAACATTGAGTATTACAGTGTTAATGAAAAAGTATAGGTATACCTACTTATCTGTCAGCCTAATAGTTTTGTCTATACATTCTCGTATTTCTTCGTGTCTCATGATAATTATTAATTATTTACATCACAATGTTTTACACACTACACATAATTCGAATTTAAAATTAGTTTATTTCATTTAAAAACAAGTATAGATATCGTTAAAATAAATAGGTGATGCAAGTTTAAATATCTCACTGGCTGCGGCGTGCCGTCGCGCTGCAACGATCACGTCATTACTTCACCCGAATATACTGCAAATAATTGTATACAATTAAATCGAGAGCGTTTCAACGTTAATTACTATATAATTGTGATACATGTATATCGATTTTGTTAAAAGGTCACCCACGTTTTCAGTGAAATCAATTAACATTATGACGCGTAAGAAATTCATCGAAATCAATAGAAATTAAATCGTCAACGAGAATTCGTGGTCGGAAACGAACGATTTTTTTTTTTTTTTATTGTTGTTGTTGTGATCACAGTACGATGTGTATAAACAATAAAGGTATTAAGCCCACGTTACACGTCGCATTTCACATCGTTCTTATAATATAATCTGAAGTAGCTCTCGTCTCTCGAAATTCTTGGCATTTTTATCATATATGTAATGTGGAACCGTGTACATTATTCCTGACCCCGTTTCGTGATTTGACGTAAGACCGCAACAATTTGGTATCTGTGTCGTCGTACTTGCGGGAAAAACGTTTTTCTAACATTTAAAATTTTTTTCTGTCAACGCAAAAATTGACTCGGCAAGAGCGACACTTTATAACGCGGCGCGGCTGTAGGTATATTGCCGTTTATATCGCGGTTAAAATATATGCTCTTACGGAAGTAATTTATCATATAATCGAACGCGTAGGTACGAATGTTTTTTTTTTTGTCGAACAGCATTTGTGAAACCGAATATCACGTCTCGAGGACTTATACGAACGCATGCTTTTGTGCGATGCGGTACACCGCCTTATACTTGCGGTTTAATTTTCTCGCCGATTTCCGCGTTGGAGCGAATAATCATTCCTCTGACAATATACCATTTTGAGGGGCTCGCCGTCAGACCTTTACTCGCACGCACACATATATATATATATATATATATATATAGGTATAATATAAGTTTATATTCGTATAACCGAACGGCGTCGGCGTGATACGGAATATAATAGAATAAATGTATATATACATTTTATTTGCACGCGCGCGTGCGTGGGTGTGTGTGAGACGAACGCGATGATCGATAAAACGCGAACGCGCCGGCTGCCGTTTCACCGCCCAATTACCGCGCGCGCACAGCGTCGGCCGGCCGATTGTTTTATTTAGCCACGCGCGCACAACCGACGACCACGACCGCGGTTTACTCGATATTATTTATTCATACGGATAGCACAATACTTATATAGCTGCATTACACGACTTTGGCCGGGTCAACATTAATCTATCTCTGCAGTGTTTGTAGGTAGTTGTTTTCCGTTTTACTTCGCGGTTGAAAATATTGTACCTATATTGTACGAACACACATCACTGCGATTGCGCGTCGATTAATTTTATATGGTTTTACGCTTCTCGTGATATTTCTGGACGTGTTTTTTTATGAAACTGCTGAAAACAAGACTCGACGAAAATCCAATTTCGTTAAGTTCCGCACAACCGTAAATGTGTAATTAAATATCATCGTACAATTAAATTAATTAAATATTTATGGTATGATAATAGTATAATGTCGTATCTATCTATTGACATTATAGAAATATTACGCATAAGCTGTAACCATGAAAATGTTACATGCTTTTGACCATTAGAACGGAAGACTTTGGCTACGGAGTCGTTTGGTCGTCGAATTTCAAATTTGTACCTATATAATATGCTTAGGTACTGAACATTCGGTTCTGTTATTCTGTGTGGTACAACAATAACTCATTTCATTCCATCTAATAAGCTATCTTTAACAATGCCATGTTCTTGTTTTTGATTTTTAAAATACATAAATTTTATTCAGCCCATCATGTATTAAATAAGAGTATTATAATACTTTTGAGAGATACACTTTTAGTGTATTATGTTTATCGACGACAGTAGTCCCTCGTTGGTCAAATCGATTTTAAAGTCCCATGCTGATAATCCAAGTCTCGTTGCTCCCTTTTCAATTCCACTTTCCGTCTCAAACCATTTATGATTTCACAATGAACCCCTGCACGTGCCTCGCAAATCTCTCATTCCCCTCACTTCAATTTTACATAAACGGTTTGTGTAAACACTTTATATGGTTTTGTTTTACTGCACTTGTTGTGCTATATATACACCATAACCATTTAATCGTCTGCACATATATCCACGCAGTCAATTATTCATAACTCCCATTGTACATTATTAGGTCCATATAATATTATGTTCACGCCACAAGTAATAACTCGATAAATAGTTAATAATATCACATCGAAAGTGTGGGAAACCGTTAGGGTCTGTCGGGTGATTTTATTTTGTTTACACACTTGCGTGGCACCGCATTATAGCTACTCCATTATATTTTTATTGTTTGTTTTCTATCTTGATATTTATTATATTATGGCTTATATATTTTAGAATCATAAATTTACAAATTACCGTTATGTAATCATGTTTTAAAATGAATTAAAAACATTAATTATGTATAGTTAATTGGCTAAAAGCATGACCCGCGTTAATTTATCTAAGTTTTTTTTCAACCAAAAATGTACATCATGTCATCATAATATGTCAATCGTTGAATCATAGCATTGTGTGTATACACGATTTAGTGTTACTTATTAAAGGACATAGGTCATATTTTTTGATAGATATTATCAAGGTTTATTTACAATACATATATTATGTAGCTTATATTGTAGCTAGTGAATATTGTGTATTTTAGCTCTTAATTTTCGGCAGTATCAAACAATTATAAACTGATCATATATTGGTAATAATTACCACTGCAATTATATGGGCGACGACCACAATATATTTCTACCTAGATTATTATAACGTTGTCTTTTGAGCTCGTGTTGCAGGGAATGCGCTTCTTATAATAACGATAATAATTCATCCGCGTGCACTTGCCTTAATAATATGTAAGTATACGCACAGGCCGATCGGATGATACAACAGACAATTTACAGTATGTATAATGTATATATATATATATATACAATGTAGGCATTTAGGTATACGAACAGGCAAATCTCAGTAGAGATCTTATTTTAATGTCAGTTTATAAAATAATAATAATACTCTATGGGTATTGATACCTATATGTGTGTGCACACATATACACATAGCAGATACCTACATTATCGTAATATACATCGCATTAGTACTGATCGCATCGTCTATAATATATATGTACACATACGTTTATTATAATAATGTACATATAATTGTAGACATAGGTAGGTAGAATTATATAATTTAGTAGTAGTAGGTACGCGATCGCATATACCTATGTACTGCTAGTTACCTATCTGTAATAACAACAACAACAATAATAATAATGGCAGCGAACTCTAAAAAACGATCACAAGAAACAAAAGAAAATAATAATAGTAACAATAATAAAAAAAAATCCATGCGTTATAATATATTATGTACCTAGGTACCTATACCTACCGATCGCGCGTTTTACAAAGGGAGAATATTACAGCCCACATTATTGTGTATACCGACCGATATAACAATATTATATACGGACATGGGCAAAAGTATAATATTATATACATGTACGTGTATTATTATATACCTAAACGTTTATTATGAGCTCGTGTAATTTTTATTTTATTTCTTCTAATGGCCGTTTTTGCATTTGTATGGAATAACTACTATACAAACCACGGCCATTTAATACACGGATAACCAGCTGTATATATGCACTACCCCGCGGAGTATAGGTCTTATATAGGCACATGTATTAATAGACGTGTGTACCAGACTTATTTAATGCATGCGAGTTAGGTATTTATATGTATTATTGTATAATAATACTGTTTGTCGGCGTATAAGTTGGACATAAAGAGTATACTCTGTTATATAGATATAATTATACGAACGGTGACTGCACCGTGTAAGTCGTCGAATATAATATGATACATTCATAGATAATATTATATCGCCGATTATCGTTCAACATAGTATGAAACAATACGTAGATAAAGGTATAAAAATATTAATAAGTTTAAATAATAGATAACACTAATAATATACGTACTTACATAATATGTCTTTAAACAGACAAACCTACACGTTATTTGAAAATTGAATAATAATTAGCTTCGAATGTAGGTAACAACTTACAATTTCGACGATACATGACTCAAAAATCGATTAATTGTCGATAGATCAGAATAACCAATATAATGACGAGTAAACGATGTAGGTACTGTCGCGACTTTATAGGTATTAAGTACGCAAAAATTACGGCAAGTCTATAATATTATAATTTATAATCATGAACACTACTCATTATATACCTACTAAATATACAAATATATAGTATTAATATCGTGACCCGCGTTTATATGAAGTAGTACGTCGTGTAAACGAAAAAAAATCGTATCGCACTTTTTCATCTTTGCACGCGGAAAATAACTTGTGCCGATCAAAAAGAGCCATATCGCAGTTGGCGATTTTTCAAATTGAAATATACATAATATATCGAAACGCCCTGACACGTGCAGAGTACGATATCGTAATAGAACCGCGTGATATCGGCTTTACGCAGGTCGATCATGAAAATTTGATGTTTTCAATCCAACAATAGTGGAGCACATTAGCAGCAGGCCTATACCGAGGAGTCGACTGTGCGGAGTACGATAGCGGAAAAGTACCCGAGTAATACATTATATGCGCATTAACAAAATTGCTTTTCGGTATTTCGTGCAGTAGGTACGGCGTCGTTGTTTTTCGGGAGAAAAACGAGTGAACACGCGATTATTTCGTTTTGAATCGATCGCGGTGTATACACAACAACTATACAGCGGTGTAAACCTAACGACCGGGTCTCTGTCCAAAAGCGTATATTATTGTAACGAACGACGCAACCGCGGTATATACCTGCAAAACACAATATTATTATATACGCGATGGCCGAGGAATTTTCGTGACGCGAAACGCTCCCTCTAAACGCGTACATAATATAACCATATATAGATACAATACGGGCGTGTGTATTGTAATTTACAACACATATTATACACAGTTCATCGTCGTTATAAATTATCATATTATGTAGTTATTATATATACGAGACGCGTCCTATATAACATTATGATGCCAATTTATAATACGCCCACCCGACTTGTGCGTGTGCAGACATACACCCCGCTCGTAATGGTTGCTGTATTGCAGAGCGAATATTATTGTACGTATATAATAAAAGTATGAGCCAAAAGCTTAGAATCTCGCCGACAAAGTTCTTCAAAAACACACCGCATGCGATATCGATATAAAAAAGTTCTGGCAGCTCACAAAACCCAAATCGTGCGATGAGAAACATTAAACGTGCGCGTAAAAAGTATACTTAACTGCAGCGTTATACCTCCGATTGGAACAAAAAAAAAAAAAAAATCATACACAGATAATATTATATTTCCATCAATCCCAACTTTATCGCCTAGTATTGACCTTGTAAAATCTCCTAAAACTATCTGTCGGCTCTACAATTCTGTTTTTATTTCAAATTATGTATATTATGTATATATTATACTACTAATTCACGACAACGAATTTAATAATTTACAATTGTGATAGTTTCGAAACTGAATCTGTAGTTTCTGAATTTTCCCGAAATCGTATGGCGAAAGTATTAATTTATAAATATAAAACCGTTGACGAAAACCATAAACATAATATTATACCAACGACAGTAATAATATACATTATGTACACCGGCCGACTACGGACGTTTGCCGCACGATGTACTTTGCATATAATAATATATAACACGACGTAATATATCGTTGTGTGTGCAGACGACCGCAAAGGCTGCTTTTGGCGAACAAACTTTATGCGTGCGCCGTAGATAAGCCTTTCTCGCGTTCCCCTTTTACCGCCCACATCGTGACCCTTTCACGCCGCCGTGCACATTATAACGCCTGACGCTTTTGCTTCCCGCCCGTTATTATAATATAATACGATGATGTATGTGGGATATCCATTTAACGCGCCTCGTTCGTTTTCCCAGTAAATTATTTCGATTATCAAAAAAATAAATCCATACACAGCCTGGTATCGTCATTTTCCTACACGAAAGCACCGCGGTAGTTTGTGTTTTCTTTATCCGTAAAAACCTATATTATATACATCTAACTTTTTTCCTGGTGGTTTTAGTTTTCTATTTTCCCCGACTTTAGCACTGTCAGGCTTCAGTTTACAAAACCAGCTGGTCCAAGCCACAGTTTTGATAAGGTGGTTGACGCGCCAATTATTAGTCATTACTAATTACCATATTAGGTTAATTTGTCAGTGTTTGCAGGTGTAAACAATTATCGTCTACTGCAGCTATAATATCTATGTAGTCGAATAAGCTAATTATTTTTGAGATAACTCCTCCGTCATTATATAGTTCGACGATTGCAAACCTTTCGTAATTTCATATAGGTACCTACTTATATACACTTATTGTTGCCGATAAATATTGATTATGTATATAATATCACGTACTAACAGAGATATTATATGGTTAATAGATGCAATTTTTTTTTTTTTTTAATAAAACCAGTGTATTGAACGATTCGAATGTGGTATGGTTTTAGATTTTTTTTGAAGTCCTATACGGTAAAATCAAAAAAATACACGTTGTACGATGAACACTTGAAACTTTTAAAACATTATTATCTATCGAAATTAGCTTAGCACGACGACGTTAATTGGTTCACACTGTATATAATAATAATAATAATATTACGATGACGTGCACGTCCGCCTTATTGTTAATAACGTAAGCACGCACCCCTGGTCTTTGTCGATTTACATTTTAAAACATTTACATAAGCCGTATTATATGCCAACGTGGTGTACTTAGACTTATAAACTTGTGTACGCGACGTAGTGTTGAAATTTATATTTAGGTAAAACCGTTCTATCCATAATTTTATTATTCAGATGAATGTGTAAGTATAGAATATACATAACATGCACAGTTGTTGTAAACAACGCCCGACTTCGGCGAAAGATTTAGCAGACTATAGCGGTCCCGTATTTGCGAATGGCCCCCATAAAATGCACATGGCAAAAACATTAATTATAAGATTTCACAATTTTTTTTCTTATTATTTTTAACAATAAACATAGGTACAATTTGGTACATTTTTTTATTTTGAGTATAAGTGGTGTGGCGAAAATTATATGTGATTGGCGGATTAAGTATTTAATTCAAATTATGTTAGGTATTAAATGCTGCCCAATCCTGAGTTCTGTTTTAAACAGAACACTGTTTTGTTAATTGAATACCGGGACGATGGTATAGTGTCTCATACTGACGGGGTTCGTCGATAAACCCACGTGCAGAGAGATCTCTTTTCTAAATTGGATCTATAACGAAAATGAATCACCGGGAATGCTCTTAGAATTACATCTGAGAGGTCAACTTTTTAAATTTTTACAACTTTTAGGACGTATTTTTGGATTCGAGACAAAATTAAAGCGCAAACAAAATATAATCACTTCTAAATGAACACGTGAACCGTGAAAACAACACCCGACCGCGGTATTATAAATAATAGAAAATTATATGACCTTCGGGTAATGGCTATGCCTATCTCGAAATGGTGTATTATGGTTGTATAATATTATGATACACAAACAATACATTTTATGTAAACGCATTATTCGCGGTTACACGTTTTTTACGCCCAACTTGTACTGCAGTTATCACACCGCGTTATTAGGTATACGCGATCTGAATGTCTTTTACTCACCGTGTGTACTGAGGAAACCATCTTTATGATTTACGAGGTCCGATAATTATTGCCAAGCTTATGTAAAAGACACAGGATTTTTAAAATACCTATACCTAATTTTTTAGTTATTTATATGGACAAAAATGCTTGGTTTTGTATTTTCGTCATTTCATAATATATTAACCTCATAATATTTGTTCACGGCCGTTTTTCACTTTAGTATACGTCTTGGTTATTTGATATTTCTACATGAAACATAACATTTTTAATGCTATGAAATAATTAAATTTCTGAAACCAATTTTCCGATTATTTTCTATTAAGCATTAGGTAAAAAATCGTAGAGGTACATGTTCTGGGCGCTCGCCTTATGATTAAGTATAAATGTCGAATTAAGATCTAGAGAATTCTTTGAGATAATTTAATAAGTCTAAATAAAAAGGCCTATTTTACAGACACGACGACGACGGTAGCAAATCCTTTTAATAGTTTTTATATTACAATATTGAATATACCATATTATTACTTTACGGCTAACGTACTCATACACGAAAACGATCGCCGCCGAAGGTCGTTATGTGCCGCGGCCTACGTTATGCACTGATGCGTGGTCGTTATATAACAACATGGCAATAATAATAATATCTTAATTATACGAAATATGCACGTGCGTGCACCGTTCTCCATTGACACCGTAATATTATAATATTATCGCGTACATAACACGCGTAGGTACACCGTTACCGTACATAGTTCCCATGGGGGGGGGGGGTATTCGTACGAAATAAAAGAGTTAAAATAAAATATCGGGTTGCGCGACGTCGCACGCACTTGCATAATGCACTCGTGTGTGCGGGTACGCGATTTACATACGGTTTTCACGGCCTCGTCCGTATGTTTTTGGAGTATTTTCCAGCTGCGGGTTGATGCCACTGATTTTCTGTGCCAGTCGTTTTTTCCCGATCGTTGACGGTGACGATATATCATTTTGATTCGCCGACCGAGCATTATTATAATATTATAATATCGATATTTACGTATTTAATACAACTCGTTTTGACACTGCGGCATCCAACCGCCGGATAAACATGTAAAACTTGGTTTCGAGCAACTAAATAATATGTTGCTAATTCAAAAACAGTACAACAGTTATTCGGTAGATCTACATACACGCTGCAGAAAATATAAATCAAATCAGGAAATCTGTCTAAATTTTAATTCGATTAATAAGCGAACCTAGTATTTTTGATAAGTCAAATGTTGTGACTGTTGTGTACACAGCAGTAGGTAATTTTGCCGAGGGCCCGCAACAGATCGCTAAAATATTTTCAAGGCCTATAGCAATATAATATTATATTGGAATTCCATTCGCCACTAGTACCTAGCGTTTAATCGATGGCCGTTACGACACATTTCAGAAAAATGATTTTTAACGGTGTAGCTACATATGCAAGATAATAGAAATTATAAAACGTAATACATTTTAAATTTCGTGTTGATTGATTCGCCCACGTGTCATTTATCTCACGTACATAATATATGATTTATGATCTAATTATATAAATGGTCGGGCCTCGGAATCGAACGACGGCGTTGTGTTGCAGAGATTTATTAGCTCTTTTATAGGTATAGTATTGTTGCTTGCCGCCTGAATGCTTGATCTATTTGAGACTTAACCTTTAAAACATTAAGATAGATCACAATTGATTGCAATTACGGTTTTAACGTCGAAGTGAGTGGTGTATGACCCGATTGTAAAATGTTCTTTCAACCGTCTCTTAAATCAACTAAATTGTCTTACGAGCTCCACGGTAGGACCCTATATTTCATAATTTACAATGCTCGAGGGAACATAGGCCGTCGGTATATAGATATCTATCGATATTCAATTATAGCAATAAATTTACAAATAGATACCTATATCTTTGAATTAATAACTTATTAAGCCAATCACTGTTGTTTTAATGACCTTATAGTTTTCGATGGCTTTATTCGTGTAAATATTGGTCAAACGTATTTTCCTAATTGGGAAGCACAATAATCTTATTGAAATAAAATCATACTTTTTCAATAGGAACACAAAGACATAATATTTATAAAAACTCGTTATATTCAATATTTAGTGATTACTGCATATTACCCATCAGGGTCCACCACAATTTCATCTTATCACTGGTTCTGTGATTTGCTATAGTTTTTCAGTGTGTCAAAATCGTCCAGTGGGTATCCCAATGTAAGAACGAGTGTTGAATGTACAACATGACCGACGAGTAGACGACACTGTAGCTAATTAACTATAGGTACCTATACAAACTATACATTTATAATAACCGCAGTAATTATTCCGAACACTTATTATTATGATAATCGTATTTAAAAAATCGAAATGATATCGATTGGAACGCTGTCAATTCCGTTTGTCGGTTGTCGTCTGTGTTCCTGTAGCCACACGCACTCTGTATCTACATATACGGGTAGCGATATTCATCTTATTGTACAACGGTGCGTCGCCGCGAGGTCTCGCGTGTTAATGTATTCTGTATTATAACACGGTAGGCACCTATAGTATATCGTCGGCCGATCGAAATGAAAACCAACTACGTTCGACGTACAGATATTTTCTGGCCGCCATCATGTTATATTTTTTATACGTCGCCTGTGCAACGTGGTTATATGCATCGCACCCGCCGTAAAAATATTACACGTTTTACGATGCGGCAGATGCGAATATTACGTGTGCGGCACGCTGCAGCGGTCCCCCTCATAATAATAATAATATTCGCCGCGACGACAGAAGTCGTGTACAATACATACATATATATTATAATAATAATATCGCAACGGTGTGAAACGACGACGTATAGTATAACGGGGTGGGGCTGCGGTAACAAAGTGACTGCCGCTTGCGGCATTATCATCGGCCGCGCAATTTTTTTTTATAGGTCGGCGCCCTCCATATTGTCGATGGGCAATTTTTATTTTTATTCTTTCCGCCCAGTCCAAATCCCATAATCCTCCCCGAAAACCGTATCCGTACGAATTGCGCGAACGTTTACTATTACACCAAGCATCTTTTTTTATGTATATGTTTACCTATACCTACCTACCGACGGACGCTGACTACGGCACACAAAAAGCCGCCGTGTGACAAAACACTCATCTATAGTGGCATTGCTATACCGCGGCGCTGGTACCTACCTGTCTACCGCGCGCGTGGTATATACCTACGCGCGGCGGTCGTGTGTGTGTGTGCGACCAGCGATGTTTCCCCGTGCCCGGTGCGTTTCGGAACCCTCGGGGCTATCGGCGTCGACACGGGCCACGCCCCGTCGGGCCGGAGCAACGTCCAAGCCGGCTCTTTTTTTTCTCTCCATACCACGTACGGCTCGCACGGCGCACACCACCGCGACCATACACGGCAACGATAATAATATTATTTTTATTATATTGTACGACGTACCCATAATTTATAACGTGCATCACATCGGTCGTATACGACGTATATTCCATTCCGTCGTGTAAACAACCGGCGCACGAGTACTATTATTATAGATGTGTAGGTACAATATTATAGAATTATAGGTAGGCACGTTATAAGGACGATTATAGTCGTGTGTATTACATTGTAGAGAGCAGTATGATTGACGCTATGCCGATGTACCTATATGCAACGAGACTGGTATGCGATAAGAGTGTTGCTACATTTACTGTACACAGAAAGCGCGAGAACGGAGAATGATATTATAGTTAGACGTGAACCAAATAGGTAACCAATAACGGTTAATAAAATTATTACCATCAAAAGCAAAAAAAAAAAAATACAAAAAGTTTTTAAGTTTTGGCTTCTTAATGTGCGTATTTGTCATATGTCGGTAAATCATTCTCTTTCTCGCGATTTTGAATATGATTTACCGCGTGCGACTAAATATAACGTCCGAAACGTTGCAACTTACGTCGAGTTAATATAAAAGCTAAGTCGATAAAATAGTATACATAGTAAGTAGGTTCAAATAAACATATTATACTAAGTTGTAAATCTTACCTTTGTTGTTTGTTGAAGTTTCATTATTTAATACAAGCAAGTATTTTTCTTCTTTGAAAATTGGCCATTTCGTCAGCAAAAGCAGTGCATAATCCAGATATTTTATACATCGCTACAATGTTATTTTCGGTGTACATAATAATATGACGTAGGTTTAGAAAAATGTGAGACGAAAACTGCAGCCTATCCCCTAACATTATTTGTACGTTACAGTAAATATAACTATCTGAGGGATCAAGTATATCCTTATATAATTGATAAAGGGAAAGGGGCTTTAGTCCTTCAAAATAGTTGAAGTATTATAAGCTTCTGGCACCCCAAGGCTACTCGTTTGAATACTTTTGATTCATATATCAGAGAATATGATACGAGATTGTTCTTTTATATTTGTTTTCAGACTTCTCTTTTGTTTTTACAGAAGACATTTTAGGGGTTTTAACTTCCGAATAAAATAAAATAATAAAATTACTCAATTTTCTCATATTTGTTTTATACAAATAAATTATAATTTTATATTTGCATGTAAATGATAAACATAATAAATAATGAATAATAATAGATTAGTTTGGATAACCTGCAAACTTAAATGCAATTTCTTTTGTATTGATTGTACATAGGTACAGCACATTAACGAATTTATGACTGTTATGGAAGTGTATTTTACGTGACATAACGAAATATTATATCGTATAGGACAGTAGTTTATAATTTTGCATTTAACCGAGGGCGGGTTATAGACTTGTGCGTATATTATATTGTTCTACAAATGGCTATTTTATGTCGCATCGCGGTCGAGCGGTGAGTACCTACCTACGATAATAATACATAATACACATATATAGGAACTGCATCGTTTTAAATAGGGCGCGTTTAGTGAATCTCCCCGTACAATACACCTATACGCGTATGACGTACGACACGCAAGACCGTATATTTTAATGACATAATATTATTTTATATATCGTTACTATGCGCGGCCGCGGAATGCGTATTGGAGCGGTAACGTAAACGCATAGGTCAGTGTATAGGTTACAGGTTTATAACAGGTACCTATATCTAACGTATAAAATACGATACATATATATATATACCCCGGCCGTAGGTATGGTATAATATAATATAGACGAGAACGGTGCGCGTCCAGAACGTCGTAATGTATACGACAAGACTTGACGATGTGTCGTACAGTACACACATTCCACGACCGCTGCATGTGTACCTACGTACATTCGTGTATATATATATAAAGGTATAATATACTATATAGTTATAGGTTCTGTACTGCAGACTCGCGCACGTCCGGATCTCTATACAGGGCGATCGTACCAGTCCATATATACAAAGCAATATAATATATTGTAACTTTATAATATATATATATATAATGATATACGCGTGTTATATACGAAAACGGTGGGATTTAATGTCGTATCTATATAGGCATATTATACACATAATATCGTGCTCGCACAGTACACGCGGATGAGACCGTACGCGTGACGTTACGGAATTCCGATCACCCTGTATGTGTGTGCGCAGGTTATATTATACGCACAAAGTCAAATACACGTATAGGTATAGGTACGTTTGAATTTAAAAATCGGTTTCCGACACACGTCGCAATAGTGTGTGTATGTATACGCGCACACGTCTCTCGTCGCGGGCAGTCGGTCAGATTTCGTCACATAGTGTTTTATATTATTATTTATTTATTTTCTTATTGCGACGACGACGCCAAACCGCACAGACTATATACCCTATATATTACGTGCAAGATATCGACGCATCATACACATATTATATTATAATATAGACTAACATCGACGTGCACGCGTCGCAATCGCGTTTGTGTGCGTACATCGTGTTATTGATTTTATCGTCCGAATACATATATAGGTGGTACGCAGGCAGGTATTACGCTGATACAGTCGCGCACTTTACTCCCCTATTTCACGATATGGCGTACGGTGGTGGTAGGTACCTATATAATATACGAAAAAAAAATATTTAATTTCTCACGTTCGACGCCGGAGGGTGTTTGGTCGTTGGCACTGAGCTGCTTGCTCGATTGATGAGTTCGTCTCCAAATAATGTCCGTTTACAATATATATATATATATATATATGTATGTAGGTAGGTATAATACCGTTGAGCATCACGTTGAGCATCCGTTGAGCGGCGGTGCTGTTCCGCAGGATCGACGAAATTCGTCTTCGGAAATAGTTTTGTATTGAAAGTGCGCCTGTAGGCTGTAAATAACTAAGTCGTAGACTTTTTCCATCGTTGCAGTACTTTTGTACGAAAATTTCGGAAGTGTTACTTCTTGCTGTTGTGTACAAATGTTTCTGTAGAGCAGTTACGGTAGATCGTTTCCCAAAAACGGGTTTTTACGAAAAAAAAAAAGGTATAGATATAGATAAGTATATTCGCAATTTAATATATTTTTTTCCATTGATATTTTGACAAAAGGTACGCGAAATCAATCAATACAGAAAGCAAATATATTATAGTACATTGTGTGTACATCATAGGCGCAAATCGCAGGGATGCTAAGGGTGCTTAGCACCCTGAATTTTAATGCTAGCACCCCAAATTCCGTAATTATCTATATTATCTATAGTGTTACTACTATAATATTTCCATAATAATTACATTTATTAAAAATCATTAACAAAAGAGATAATGAAATTATTTTAAATAAGTATGTTGAAAATAAGCTTGGGTAAATTTTCATTAAATTAGTAATAACTAATAAATTAAATTAATTTGTTTTACATAAAATGTTTAGTTATATTTGTGAGATTTACATTTTATAATATATATGGTATGGTCCTATTGGGGTATGAGAGGGCCCCTCATGGGCTGGGACTGTTTCCTTAAAAATGTTGGTACTTAAGCCCCCCTAATATTTTTGTGTGATTTGCGCCTATGGTGTACATATAAACGTAGTAAAATGTGTATTGAAATGTAGGTAGAGAGCTTAGAAGAATTTTCAAATTTAAATTCTAGTGGATATATAGGTACCTACGTTATTTTACGTCGAAGGACTGACATGGGAACATTTTTATCATTATTGTCGTGTCGCTATATTATAACCCACGGGTCGTGTTTATGAGAGGTTGAAAAAAAATCGAAAACCCGTCTACTCCGACGGCCACCAAGTACTGCAGCACTATGGCAGACCGATTTCCTACGTGCGGTGAGTCGCGCCATTGCGCGTTTTGGGGTCGTTCGCCACCCCTCTTCTATTTGCCTCGACTCATGCGATCATGCTTGCATCATCGACGCAAGCGCTTTACGATCGCCGGTTGGATGACGGGCTGTATATTCTCAGAGTTTATTAACACTAAATGTATTCTTTTTGTATGAGACTCTAAATAAGACGCTTACGACAGTATATTATACTCTACTACAGAACAGTCACCTATTTGTTTTACAATTTTTATTAAAAAAAAATAAAAATATTATTAGCCTATCGATTGACCTTCTAGATAAAAATATACGCCTTATGCAACGCATCTTACTATTTAGTACCTAATCTGTTTTGACATTTAAATAATTAGTTTCGGTAACTACTATATAGAACCGAAAAATAATAGCCCTCGTCATCTGAAATGTTAAACATACTTATTATAATGTTATACACTTATACAGTACTAACTAAATATATCGGCTTCGCTCGTGAAAAAAAAAATGTATAAATCGTGAAATTATTATAAAAGCGCCTCACCGAAACTGATACATTGAATATACGCGTGGTTTGCCGCAGCTGGATCAAAATATTCATTATTATTACATCGTAGATATTAGATGTATATACTTAGTATTTTTCGGTCTTCATACAATACGTCAAAAATATATTATCCAATCACCCGTGGGTAATCGTACGACTAGAATTTTAATGATAACTAGATTCTATGTTGTACGAAGAATTAAAAATCAGTACCTACGTGTTCGTGTATCACGGCGATCGTTATTATTCGTATCCCATAAAATAGTCTGACGCATATGCTGCACGACGTCGCGCCGTCGTCTAACTATATAGTTATCTCATATATTTACCTACATAAAGTATTTTTTATTTTTAATTTTTGAAATATTAAATAGTAAGGTATAATCAATATTGTACATATTATTATGAGTTATAGTGGAAGCAACTATTGATCAATTACAAATTATTACCTATCGTTTTTCAAATCGAACAAATTCTAATAATGTATCATATAATATATTTTAAGGATTTTTAGTGCGATAAATTCCGAGCTCTCGTTACAATTGAACATTTTTTACATACAGCTACATTGTCGTTTATTATGTGTTTGTTAATCCTAGCGAGCAATTTTCACGACGCGTGACGTCCGCCCTCCGCTGCATTTTGATTATTATAGACATACATCTATATGTCGACCATAATAGCTGTACATTTGTTTCGCTCACTAAATATTAAACAAAAACAACCCTCAGAACACATCTCCCATTTTGATCAACGACCAAGTGTGTGTGTGTGTGTGTGTGTGTGTGTGTGTGTGTGTGTGTGTGTGCGTGAACAAAGAATTTAATCGATACGATACAAATGAATACGTCGGAACAACGATGAAAAGCGTAATAAATTAATATCCTCGCGTCACGGGGTTTTAATTAAAACTCTATATCGCTTCGGTCGATCGCTATAGCCGTCTAGGTATAGAGGGGTGGTACCTGTGGTATATACCACGTCATCAACGGATGGTTTTATGCTTGTCGGGTTTTACGGGTTTCGGCGTCGTCCTAAACCTATCCACCCACATCACAGGAGTAGGGTGATAGATATGATGGTGGGCGGGGTGTACAATAGCGCCCAACTATGGATTTATTTTTTTTTATTCTCAACTTTAAAATTATTTCGTTAACAATAATGTAATCGTCTATCGCGGTGTGTTTGCAGGTTTATAACGTTTAAATAATATCCTAATAAATATCTCGTGAACTTGTATATACTTTTTATGTATAAAATATAACAATATTATGCATCTTTAAATAAAAAAAAAAAAAGTAAACGATGAGAATCCATCGACCGTAAAATTTAATGCCTACTGTATTTCTAGTCGTATTTTTTAATTCGATTCATTTATTCACATAATATACCTATAGTTTTGGTACCTATCCTATAGGTATGCATAATATTATTGTCTAATAAAAATAGACACTTTTACGATTAGAGCATCCCGACAATATTTTGTCGTGTCTTAACGTGTACCTAAACATGATTTTCATAGTTCAGTTGGACCAAGCCCCCCTCCCCACCACTAAATACACGACTACGACACGGACTTACACGGCGCGCCGCGAAGGCCGTATAATCGGACATCTTATGAGTCGTCGCGTCGGTCGTGTCCGGTAAGCCGGTAAAGATATTACGTTGTACGAGTGTGCGATGGTCTTTTTCCGTCGTCCACACACAGGCAGACGCACTTTTATTATTACTTTTTCCGTATCATTACGTAAACGCGTATATAATAGCCGGCCGCCATGGTGTACCTGTACAATATAATATTATATGTAGTTATATAGGACGGACCCCGCGCGTCCTATTTTTTCTTCTGTTTAGTATTTATTTTTTATTTTTCGATTATAATCGGTTTGGACGGAACGGACTAGTATTTTTTTTTCATTTTTCATTGCTCTTCGTCCCACTCCGCCGCCCGTCATGACAGCAACGCGCGTTTAATGGTCTAAAAACGACGAGTGAATACAACGGAATACCAGAACCGCGCGCGTCTATCCGTACCGTCACCGCGGGAACGTATTTACACCGTCACCGGTCGACGATATATTACTACCGCTGTTGTATTATAAGTACATATCAGTAAACAGAGTGATTCACCAAGCGTGCTCACCCTCCTTTATTTTTTTTTTATCTTTTAATAATGAATTTGTATTCAAATTATTACGAGTTTTTGAATTTTTAAAATAAAATTGAATTTAAATATATTCGAATGACCATATAGGTATAAGTTTCAAATTCTTGAGATTTTTTTTTTATATTACTTAAGGAGTGTCCCGTGGCGATACAAACATCTGTTTTTCAAATGAAAACCCCCTTTTTTACTGTAAATTATTTAGCGGGTGTTTAAAAAAAAAAAAATGTTAATAAGCCTGTATAGTACATAATATATACCCATTATAATACCATTTCGTCATCGCATCATTAAAAAACAACGTCTACGTTCATCAATATACGAATAAAATGTAGCTACATTAATTTGGAGGCCCTTTGCAATGCTCTGAAATAAAAAAAAAAAGTTGAATTTTTATTAAAGATTATAGGTACATTAATATCGATTTAGAAACGATTAAATCAATACCATTAAATAAAAAGGGCAAACAGCAGTGGAAAATGGAAAGACCAAAAACACAGTTTGTTCTTTTCCCCTTCACGTGCCACTTGTCTATGCATATATACGCATATCCATAATAATAATTATTTCTATTTTAAGAGTCATCTCGTTAATTACCGCCCGGTGCACATTATATCATTATTTTTTATCGTTGATATTTACTTCCGATGTGTTTAAAAAGCCATCGGCCTGTAACGGGAGGCGACGACAGGTGTTGTCTCGGTTTCTATCGCGGTGTATATAGGCGTATGCGGTGTACGTAAAAATATCTATCGTAAGTACCCACGAGACGTCGTCGCGCGTTTCGTTTGGATTTCGTTGAGAACGTTGAAAAAACGCAAACTTGCAGACGACGATAGATGCCGACGAAAAATCGCGTAAACAGACGGGCAGTTCGACGGGGACACGATCCGTCCTCGGCGGCACTCCGAAAAACCGCCACCGCCGTCGACACGTCGTCATCGCGTTATTTATGTACGCGAGGTGTTTTCATTTGTCAAACGTCGTGATTTACCCCCGTTTATACGTGCATAATGGCGAACGCGTCAGTCGTCTTGGCGGGCGCACACACGCGTACGAAATTGTATTATATACACGCGATTTTTCATCGCCCGAGTGATATAGGTATAAGCGTTGGCGGTATAAAAAGATCGCACTCGTCCGTATCACCACCGCGCCGGGTGCTGTGAGTATATACATGCTACATATATATCTATCTAATAATAACACACGCACGACCACTTCCGGACGATCGCGCACTAATGGCATCTGCCTTTCAGACGTCTCCGGACGCGGTGTTCGTTATTAATGAAACGCGCATATTATTATTATTGTACGATCGAGAGCGCGAATATATTATGTACACTTCCGAAACCGCGATTCCGTGCGGTTTGTGCGATTGCGACCGTCATCCGTCGAGCGGAGCGTCTACACGCGCTCTTCAAAGACGTGTTTGTATATATAATATAATATAATAACGGAAACGCATTAGTGCTATAAGTGTTGTACCGTATTGTAACGCGATTCTCCGACGTGCGGTCTAATCGATATCATTACTCGCTCGTTCTTACACGTGTACAACATAATGTACCTATATATTATGTATCCGTATGCTTTTCGAGATGCTGTGAAAAAAATATTAAATATGGTTTGTGCACACCGCTCACCGCTTTAACCTATACAGACACAAATCGCACGGTAATAGGAAATCTGTATTGCTTTCAATAATTACCGCATATAGTGAAATATAGATATAGAGTACCTCTATGATGTTCCTGAAACTATTCACCGAAATAGGTATAGTTGTTGTTCGCCGGGAACACTACATGCGAAGAGCGGAGATAAATTTCTGCGACAGAAGTAATGCGTTTTATATAAAAGTTTATAATATTATACGCCTTAGAAATATCCTGCGAGTGTTTCCTCGATAAAATGCCATCGAATAAAAAATAATGAAATATTTTTTTCTAATATATTACGATATAATTGTATCTACATTTAATTATTTCTTAACCGATTGTTACTTTGATATAGTATCTTTCTAAATAAATTAGCTGATTGAGAACGTCATCAGGTGCTTATACATGTTAATTTTTCGCCTGTATTTGTCGTCTGTATGTACATATGAAATTTGGTGTTAAATTCGACCGAGGGTTTCAATGACATAAATCAGTAAAAATCGTCTGTCGAAAATAAACTCGAAGTTAAAAAGTTCAATCGAATTTAATTGCTCAACTAATTAATTTCATCTAGACGATGATGAATGTGAGATGACGACGACGACGACGATGAATGACGGTGATTACAATAATGTGTACGGGACAGGCCTAAAATACGACTTCCGGCTGTCGTGTACACAAACATAATATAAGCGCTCACATTGTGATGAAATATTTTTGAGATGAAATGAGAAGAGAAAAAACTAAAAAGATCATAAGACTGCTAGTACTTACAAACGTATGTATGTATAATAGATAGGTAGGTACGTAAGATTTTTTCACGATGGTTTCCAAATAATAATCAACGGTGCAACAGGCCTGTATTATGGGTTGCCGAGGGGGTTCGTCCGACGGCTCCGCCCACTCGGCGGCGGAGCACAGGTGAAACACAGGTATACCTATATAACATTATCATCGAGTAGACCTATACATATTGTGTATAATGATGTAAATACGTGTAACACAATATATATATATATATATGTATAAAGTATCATCATCATCATCCCCGTAAAAACGACTATGATGATGGCGGTTATTCGTATAATAAATATCATATGTTATCGTTGGTTGTCGTCGTAATTACGTTAGGTAAGATTGTTATAATACGTGTCTTGCGATTGCCGACCCGAATCGAAAAATTCCCGGCCAACGGTGGTTAGGTCAGGACGTCGGGTAGGTACATAATATTGTAGTCGAAGGTACTCTGAGCCGGATTCCGCCATTCCTATATATAGACAGTGCTGTATAACGCGCGTACTAATATAATGAGGTTATCCTTATGAGGACATCGTGTGCCGGTGGTGCGGGGAGTGGTGAGCTAGGAGGGCTTCCGGTTTGGCGCCCCAAAATATATTTGCCGAATAAGACACACAAGGAATCGCGTTTGATTACCTAATAATGGTTTCAGGTGTCATATATTTTGATTTCAAAAAATACACACGCACACACAAAGATAATGACTCCCTAGTATGAGGATATAATTTAACATTACGGATCCTGCCTTGAAGTATATCAAAAATAGACTTTTGTCGGACCACAGAGCGTTTATTATTATTATTTTTTTTTAACGAGAACCGACACTAGAATGATATTTTCATGTTTGAATTTCGAATAGGTAAACGTAGTTGCTAATACGAATTTAAGTTATTTGTCTAGTTTTATCATGATTGTATGTGATGTCTACAGAGTTGCTCGTACTAATGTCGTCGTCCGATGTACGCGATTTTAAACATTAGTTACGACCATTTTTTTGACTATACCTACCTAGTGCTTAATATTATAGGTAGGTACATTTTCAATTACGATAAGTCCAAAACGCGACCGACCGCACATTTTATTTATTCACAAGACACGTGCTACACGCAAGCTCAACCGTAAATAGAAATATCTACGTAGTTAACGTTTTTACGGTGTTTGGATATTAATGCAAATTGGCGTCGGGCGGTAGTCGCTATAGTCGATTTACGTATACCTATATTGTATCGTTCTAATGATCGTTATTATTCGCTACGGTATAAAGCGGCTTCGTCGGTCGCAAGAATCTGCGTCATCTAAATTCTGCCCTTCATAGCATATTATATAATAACAAATATAATATAATAATAAAAAACAAATAAATTGCACGACATCGTAATAAAATAATTGCAAAAAAAAAAAATAATAATAAACATTGTTCATTGTTATCTACCACTGTAACTATGTATATTTATTTATTTTATAATTTGTTCTTTGTTTAAAATATATTGTACATGCTCCATTAAGTAATTGTTTCGATTCAGGACTAATTTTTTTATTTTTTCATAAGACCATTTTTTTTTCTAGGGAACAATCTCAAAATATTTATACCTTCACTCGTTTGTTGTTACTGTTTTATATATTATATTATATATAATAAACATCATTCGTATATTATAGTGAAATAATTACAGATGACAATCTTACAATAAAGAAATTATAGAAATAAATTTAAATTTAAATACTTATCTACCTAATATACCTAATAGACAGAATATACTATGTAGAAAACACTATTATAATTTATTGCTATCAAAATAACGTATTATACTGAGTCGATTTCTTCCTAATGTGATTACAATGTTAATGTGCAGCATAATATTGCAGAGCACAAGCTGCACAGATGCTATACGCCTCTGTCGGCGAGTTGACCAAGTATATTTTCCTTCGGCTATTCGACCATCGTTTACTTCGATTAGCTCGCCGAGCCCCTGTGTAGGTATAGGGTTCTAACGCACGGCGCAAAGTTTGCAAACGTTTCTCTGTGGTAGATAATATTATAATTTTATATATTAACTGCAGCGGCTTCCACGCAAGTTGACGTTTCAGCCAACTCGTGTAATAGCTGTTGAGTGGAGAGACACCCTCATTACACACAGCTCATGAATATAATATACCCACCTCTATATTCGGCATCCTACATTTGTTATCCGCAAGCACTGTGAGTACACTGTACACTTCTGACGTTTTGCGGCGGGGCGCGGAAACTCCGTTATCGTTATAATATGTACGCAAAGTCGGACGTATATATATATATACATATATATACGTAGGTATACTTAACACGGATATCCGTGCGCGGCGCGATGCTGTTGAAGGGTCGAATGGTTGGGTTGAACCCCAATTCTCGGACCCAAATACAAATTTATGTATACGGTTGCACGATTCCGTGAGATGTATAATTTTGGATTTATATATATATATATATATATACACACAAAGATCTAACCAAACTGCGCAGTATCGTTTCCCCATCACCTTTAACTGATTATTGTTGCCTTTAGTGGATACACCACAATTGAGCAGAGAAATTATTTTAACATATTAAACTGTATAAATTTTACGTTTCGTTTCGAAATACTGCCGACTATAAATGCGTCTTTCAACTGGGGTACCTGTATATAGACGGTCACTAGTAGAAATATTCATTAAGCTCCTTGTATAAAATATGTAGACAATGACATATTCCTATAGTTATTTAATTATTAAATACGACATACGGTGTTCAAGTTTAATTTCACATTTATGTTTATATAATTCAAGTTAAATCTTTTTATTTGACCAACTTATTTACAATTGCACGATTTCATAACAAATAGATAATACATAATGAGTCTATACCAACTCTGACAGACCGCACGAGTTCTGGCCAGGTATCCTTCCGGAGACTTAATTTAAACATTCTAAACTTACGTGTATTCGATGAGCATTAAATGTTGTTCTACGGAATCCCAAATAATGGAATTTTGGTAGATAAATCATAAAAGTATTTGATGTAGGTCAATTATATTGTTCCGGGAATTTGGACAAGTTATAAACTATGGAATAATATGCCGTCCGGATTTACCGCGTTCACTGGACTTCCGGGGATCCGGAGTACAAGATTCAACTATATTCTTTATCCGTAGTCCATATAAGTAGACCTTGTTAACCAGTGTTTGGAATTCGATAAAACGTGTTGACGTTTTACATTTTGCAAACGACTATAGTAAACGTGCGGAACAAAATTATTATTATTTTTTTTTTTTGAGAAATTTGTACGATTTTTAGATCACATTACCTAAACACTGTCGGTATTCACACACATAAGTACTAGTAAATATCGTAATAAAATAAATATGTTAAGTTCAACATTAGACTGAATAGATAGTATTCTAGTATACTTACTATACCTACAATTAATTTTTTATAATATAATTTTTTAATACGACTAATAACCCGCGGTTCCCGAGTTCTTTCTTTATGGATACAGTAAATACTGACATTCGATAATGTATGATATTACATATTATTGATAAAATGTATTAATTTATTACTGCCGACGCATGAATGTTTGCAAACGGGCAAGATTTTTTTTTTTTAATCGCGATCGTGCGGCGATCGCAATATTATTATTATTACACGAGTACCTTATAGTAAATTGTGCTATACACACACAGCACTCAGACTTAACATAACGCATTATATAAAATATTATGATGATAATAATTGACGTGGGAACTCGGTATACGTTGTACGCCATCGCTATAGGCGGTTTAGCCGTATAATATAATACATCGTATAATGTATATTATAGTATATTATAGTACTTAGGTGTACCGAAGGGCAGAGGAAGACCGTCGTAGTTTTCCACAGCATTCGTAGTAATCTAATCTGTTATTATATGCACTCCAGCAAGCGTACGACAAAATATATAAAACGATATGAATTTAATATACATCGGCTCGGCGGTGTCGATGGTGTGCATCGCGGGTATAAGTGATGATGGTAATGTAATTGCCGCGCAATCTCATCTGCGGTGTCGTCGTCGTGTTTGGCGCCGGACCAAAAACCTGCGAACAATCGTGGACGATGGACTGTCACGTTATGCTGCGATATAATATAACGCGCGTGTTTGTGTCCGACACCATGATAATATATGCGTATTATCATTATGGTTACACGTTATACCTTCGGCGCGCGGAAAATTAATAATACCGAACGGATATCGTAATCGGGGCTATCGACGAACGACGGTTTTTTCGGATATGGATTTTGGAAAATCAATTCGAAGTTTGTCGGTGTTCAACAGTTGTTCTTCGGCGACGACTTAAGGTGTGTAGCGTAAAAACCACCTCGTCGATCAAAACATGTACCTAATATGCGTTAATAAAATATTGTACGAAATAATTAAAATGATAAAAAAAAAGCATATACCTAGCCGATACATGAATCGACGATTTAAATGAAATCGAGGACCGTTCAGTAGTTATTAGAATTTTGATTACTTTTATTGCCAAATCAGATAATCACGCGAATAAAGACATTATTATAATATTTCGACGTTTATAACCGTTTTTTAAAAACCACCTGCACCCACCTACCCACTCGACAACATACCTACTTGCGATACACATTAATAACATATTATTATATAGTTTGTGCTCGTTTCGTCGTATAATAATCGTACTTTTTCCGAAATATTTTCAGGACCCCGATCGCGGAGGATGAAGCGGAAGGACAAGTGTCCGGAGGAGAAGCGGCCCAGGACCGCGTTTAGCGGTGAACAGCTGTCCCGATTGAAGAAGGAGTTCAACGAGAACCGATACCTGACGGAGCGCAGACGCCAGGAACTGGCCAACGAGCTTGGTCTGAACGAAGCCCAGATAAAGATATGGTTCCAAAACAAACGGGCCAAGATCAAGAAGTCCAGCGGCTCCAAGAACCCGCTGGCCCTGCAGCTTATGGCGCAGGGGCTGTACAACCACACGACGGTCGCTATGTCCGACGAAGAGATGGACGACCATCTGACGGTCGCGTCCTCGTAATGTAGTCAGAGATGACACCGCCGTCGTCGCTGTTCTCTTTTTACCAGGATATAGGTTGTATTATACTTAGAGTGCCATTCCCCTGGAAATCGTTTTTCCTCTAAAATCTTTGTACGCCAGACGAGTTCCTTCCGACGGTATACGGCGCGCACTGTATACTGCAACACGAATGACGTGCCCTCTCCATCACTCTTCCTCATTCCTATATCATCACCGCATCAACCTTCCGTAAGTATGTGTGTGTGTGTGTGTGTATTCGTTGGTTTTTTTATCCCCCGGCTCTTGGACTTCCTATAATGTCTTTTGCGTTTCATCTTCCAAAAATCGCACGTCTCCTCTCCCGCAACCCACCTCTGCGCATTGTTTATGTAATAATTATATACATGCGTTATTATATATGTTAGGCATATTATTTTTTATATAAAATAGTTGTCGTGGTTTTTTTTTTTGTTTGTTTTGTTAAGACGTTGTTTTCCGTTTCCATGCACATACAAATTATGTATATATAGTTGGATAACGTGTTAAAATTATACGAAAATTTTAATTGTACGTATGTGTACATAATATTATTATATATAATATATTTATATTATAACCGTAGTACGTGTCGTGTAAAATGCATAATAATGTTATAGATTTTATAGGTATCTCTAAAATAGCAGTCTTTCCGTAGGTCTTTGATAGTAAGTTGTTGTTAAATCGAAATTATACGAACGACATTTATGTATGCAATTCGTGTTGCCGTTCCGTCGGTCGATGATCTATCTACTGTCTTATACGAACAGATTGTTAGGCTGTATGTGTACGGCCGTTGAGTCTATACTCGCTACAGTTTATTCTGTATATGCGTAAAACAATCGCGTTTCGTTTGCGAGGCAATAAACCTTGGGCGCGCGTATTATATGATAATGATATGTAATATGTACGTAAAATTGTAAATACCACGCTGCGTTTTCGATCGTTAAAATTCTGAGTATATAATATATTATAATATTATGTACCTACCTATACTTTGTAAACACAGTACAGTAGACTATATTATGTTGCCATAGTCATCGATCCGATAAAGAGTGTTATGCGTATTTTGATCAATATCGATATTTTTTCGCCATATAATTTCTTCGAGAATAAAAAAAAAAAACCAGAAATCATTAATATTGCTGTAAATACATTATTTATACTTGATCACACGATAATCGCGGAGGAGCAATGGTCATTATCGATGATTTTTATTTTAAAAAACCATACTTAATTTATTTTTTATGCAGTCCGCGATCCCTTTGATCGCCTCATCACCGCGGGTCTAATCGCAATATAACATTGCTGTACGAACAGCGTATTCACCATAACCAGTGTATCGGATCCTATCGCGATCTTTGTTTTTATATAATTTCTATATAAAAAAAAAAAAAAACGATTAACTCGTGAGTAGCCGTAGTGTGACGTATTTAGGTTGTCTATTTCACGCCGGTTTGGACAAACGAATTGCTACAGAACGAAAACACGCTGTTCTTATCGGTCAGTTGGGGGAATGTGTGTACACGTTGACATAGCGTACATCATAATGTAGGTGTAGGTCAATAAGCTCGTACGATAACGTTTCATTTGAGTAATCGTACGGTCTTGATATCTACGACGTATGAAACGATAGACGAAAAAAGACGGTGTGAATTATGTTTGATTTTTTTTTCAATATTACAATAAATTTAGATACGTGTCACGCGGTCATGGTAGGCATATAATATACAGGTAGATAGGACGTACGTCTTAGACCCGCGCGTCTAGTAATATGTGGCTCTATAATATAGCGTGTAAGACATGTACATTTTAGAAATAACGTAGACTGAAATATTTAGATTTATTTTTTAAGAAGTTTATGATTACATATTTTTATTATTAATTGTATTTCTAGTCATTAATAACTATTTATGTATTATTATATTATTATATCATTACGCTAAATGTACTTATATATATTATTATTATAATTGTCTGTATACGGTGTACACGTGTATATAGTGTATACCATATATTGTGTATGTACTCGACTTCTATATATGTATTTGTGTTTAGGTGTACCTATACGATGTTCCATAGAATCAAATTATGTTTACATTTACTTATATCAATTTTTTCATAGATTTATTCGTACCTAATTACATTAAATACATAATAATTATATAGGTACACACGTGTAATTATCATTATAAAGTTTAACATTATCTTTATACGTTGTCCTTTTGATTCTTTTGCATACACATATATATATATTTATTATTTATATGTGTGTATGTATATATTATAATATATATATCCACTGTAAAAATACTGATAATAATGACATTAAAAAATTAATATAATCATATATTTCAATATTTCATCTGCTACGTATTTATTCCATATTTACCTAGTATACCTACGCTCTAACCTCGCCTATTCTGTAGTTCAAGAGTGTGTTGATACTGGCTGGATACATGACGTGACGTTGGAGGTTATAAAATGTAATCTTATACCTATCAAAGGTAATCAGTTAGACAAAACAACGATAATCCAAGTCCGGTATTTCTGCTATTGCTTTTACCGACTTATTACTAACGAGTTATTATAGTTGTATTAGACACCTATACTGCATGCGTACATAATACGTGGGTTTCAGCCTGGCAAAACGTTATTGGTGTTATTAGGACTGATCTTTTGGTGGCCGTTCATATATCTGTTATTAAATGTTCGAGTGGTCTGGTATCGAGGCGGGAGCTGTGGTAATGAGTTAGTGACACTGGATGTAATTCCAAGCATTAGAGGAATGTCGGGTATATCATTAACTGGTGAGCGCGGTAACTGCAGCGGTTAAATCAAATAGTGAGTCGGGTTTAGCTGGTCCAGTAACTTCGGAGATGTACGGCGTAACGATTGCCTCTAGAGTGGAACTAGGCTGTTAATAGTTTAGACACTCGAACAAAACGACTAGCGCGCGTACTCACGGCCACGGGTACAGGAAGCGTGTCAGATATGGGGTAGTCTCGAGAAAACTCGCAGTAGAAATTGCGTTGTACTTTAGTTGATAGATAATATGTCTTTTGCGATTTCAGCCCTAATAGTTGTGACGATGAATATCACTTCAAATTTGAATGTGGAAACGAAAGAGTGCGCCCAGCGCCTTATTATGTTTTTTGAGGTGACCGTTCTTCCGAGCTATACATTTTGTCCATTAAGTGCTGCACTGTGTATTATGTATACCTATATTGAATGCGGAGAGAATTAAGAATCATTGAAAAATAATAAAAAATAATAACTTTTCTTAAATGAGTTGTTCAGTTATGACTCCAAGTTATGTAGGTAAAATAAATATTTTTCAATAATCACATTTCAAGAAAATTGTTTTGATCTATTATAGAAAAATATATAATTATACTAATACTTCTTAATATAGTTGTGTGCAACGGCCAATGAAAGACGTATAGTTTATATAGAGTTACATTTATTTATTTTCGCTACTTACAAGGTTTTTAATCATAGTTGTAGATGCATAGCATAACTCCGGAAATTTGCCACATATATTAACATATATATAAATTATATATCTACCACTTAATATATTGTATAAATTAGTGTAATGTTGAACTTTTATATTGGTTCTTAAACGCGATGTTGATGCTTAAGCAACAAAAACAAACCAGGGCTCGAGACTTTATGCATTTGCATATTTATTCGAGAAATTGATACGAGAAATCGGATTTGATACATATTTGTTTTTTTAAATAAAGATTTCAAATTTTGTATTGCATATTATTTTATATTTTTTTCATTTGATTAATAAGAAAAATTAAATGATTGAAAAAATTTTGTAAATCAATGTATGTAAATCAATATTGTCGACCAATATTCTATTGAATAAATTATGACACTAAGTATTTCGACATTTTTTTTGGAATCTTACCGGAAAAGGGAAAAGTTCATGCAAGTCAACTTTAATAAAAGGATATATATATAAAATATTGAAACTATACACAAAATAAGAAAATATATTTTTACCTGTTTGAAATCTGCAGTGTCTCATACACGAACCAAAATACTACAATAAACTCGTTGTACACCTTATATGACTATTGCAGACTACTAATATTAATAAAATGTGATTCAATAGCACTTTTAAGCTGATTTAATTACTATATTTGTTCTACCTGTCCCAGATTGTTTTGATAAAATTATGGCAACTATACATTTATCTCACTGCATCGACTAACACATTTCAAACAATTGCAATCAAATAGGTAGTAAACGGTATATTATTTTACCAACACATAAGTATAATAGTTCCATTTATAAATATGTTTATAGATGGGATATAGGAACTAATTAACGATCCAATAAGTCTCGAACGTGATAATTACACGGGTATTATAAACCCATATCGTTTCCGCAGATATACGTGAACATAAGGCAACATTATAAAACGACTTTAAAATACAACAGGTAAAGTATTTCCTATAAAATATAATTTATGTATAAAACCACAGTGGATTACTGTTCTACCATCATCAATACATCATATTTATATTGTATTAATATTAAACAACTGTAGGTATACCTACTAAGTACCAATGTCAATATAAGTTTAATGTGTAAAGGTAAGTACTAGGTACATCATATTAATCACCAATTTCATAATTCATAATTACCCACCAATGTATAATTTATACGTTATAGTAATTGTGACTAACGATTTTTGATTTTTTTTTTTTTTTAATCACAATAAGAACAACTCATAAAGAACCTTGTAATAAATTTTCAATTTTCTTAAACTCCAAAAATTTATTATCGACACTAAAAAAAATTCTCAGAAAAATCAAAAAGTTAGGTTGCCTATAAATAGCTCAAAAAATGTCAAAATATTTTGAAAATTTAACTGTATATAGATAACACTATATGTTGATGTATATATCGACCGATCGGGACGCAACAATATTATGAATATTATTATATTATATAATAATATATTTTTTATTAAGGACTAACAAAAGATATTAAATAAAATATCATGGCAATTAAAGTGAATTTAAAAATTATGAAATATATTAAATTAAAACATAGTGAAAATAATAAAAACGATTTAAAAAGTGGTTCACGATACAGGAATAAAATTAATAAATATCAGTAAACAACTATGTTTTTGTTAAAAATAATAAGTTTATAATTAAAACTCAAGAAATAGCCAATTTCAATATATTAGAAAGAAAGAAAAGTATGCAATTGGGTGGTTACCGTTCTGCTGTAGGTGTCGGGAAGGTCACTATGTTAAGGGTGTGTTAAATTTGAATCCAATTTTATATCATTACATAGGTACGAAAAACGATTCTGCAGAGCGGAAACTATACCTGTCAGCTTACAATAACACTAGGTATATTTCATGATATGTGTTTTTTTTTTTTAGTAGGTTTAGTAGGATTTATACTAATAAAAATAAAAATGCTTTATATGAAATAATTGATATTCACATAGTATTTACTGCAGAAAATACAATAAATTCAACGATATTTTAAATCATATGTTGATCATCAACTGTAACACATATTGAGATAAGATCGTCAAACTAATTTCATCTCTCACTGCATAATTAACAAGTTCATCACAAGAGAATATCAGTGAAACTTCTTCAGTGTTTTTAAATTGTTGAAATTGTAAGTTTATCCCTAACATATCAATAACCAATTTAGTTTCAAATGACGTTATTATCGTTAAGAATTATTTATTGAAGTATCGTAAAATGGACTATGTTGTTAAAAAATAGACAATTACAATATGAATCATCCATATTTATCAAGTCCGTATACTATCTACAAGTATTAAATACATTATTTTTACCAATAACACCAATATTTTCGAAAAAATTATTACAAATAATTTTACCA
This sequence comes from Aphis craccivora, assembly GCA_009835225.1. Lineage (NCBI taxonomy): Eukaryota > Metazoa > Arthropoda > Insecta > Hemiptera > Aphididae > Aphis > Aphis craccivora. Next base: position 1,937 of record VUJU01001392.1, on the reverse strand, counting down.
TTTTCAATTATTACATTTTTTAAAAAATTTATAAAATCATTGTTAAAGTTCTAACTTGAACTTTGAGGATCTAGATTCTAGAGTAATTTAATTATTTAATTATTCAACAAAATATAAGTTACTAGTGTTACTACAATCATTTAAATAGTTGTTTCAACAATATATTGTAGCTATAACACGGTAATAATAATCATAAAAAAAACAAACTTATTGAGTTACGGTACTAAATAATTATTATAATTACCTATCAGTGGTGTAACAATACAATTTGGGCCCCCCCGCAAAAATAAAAATGGGCCCCTAAAATATTGCTATTTAAGTAGGTATATTTTTAGGTAGTTAAAAAATATTAATCTGATGAGGTAAATCACTTATTTTAATTATAATTTCGTAATAATATAGTAAAAAATATAAATATTTATTTAATATTACTTTATTACACAATTATTACTTAATGTCTAAACTCTTAATGTATATTGAAAATAAACAGCAAATAATGCGTCATGCCGAGAAGACCATCTAGTTGGACAAAGCCGTTTTAGTGTAGGAATTTTTTCTAGTTTGCTACTACTACTTCTATTATTTTGACTCGATAATGAATTTACATTTAAAAGAAGATCCCACCTTTTTATACTTGAACTAAAAAATGTATAAAGATGTTGTATATTATCAAGAAATATCTGAATCGGTTGAACACAAACTGCATCTTTAAGTACTAAATTTAAATTGTGGGCGGCACAATGAACATAAACAGCATTCGGTTCTCTTTCACAAATTCGTTTTTGTAAGCCATTGTATACGCCACTCATTACGCTTGCCCCGTCATATCCTTGATCTCTACATTTATTAATTTATATGTTGTTTACTTCAAAAGACTTCATTATTGCATCTTCTATTCCTTTAGCACTCTGGTCTGTTATGTTAGTGAATCCCATACAACTCTCGTTTATGTTCAAACTACAAGGAATACCATTTGAATCCAATTCCTCTGTCACATATCTAATAACTATGCTTAGTTGATCCTGCTTAGTAATATCTTGTGTGGTATCGCAAATCATCGAAAAGAAAGGACATTTTAATATTTCCAAAATTATATGATTTTTTACTGAAGACGACAATAACCCAATAAGTTCGTTTTGGATTTTGGGACTTAACCGTTATCTTTATCAACTAGTTTTGATAAGATTGGATCATATCTACTTAAAAGTTCCACTATTGATAAATAATTACCGTTATTAGTTTCTCCAATAACTTCCCGATGACCTCGAAAAGAAATATTAGACGATGATAATGTAAATATTATATCAATAAGTTTTTTAAGTACTTGTTTCCAAAAATTAACACTTTCTTTAAAATCATTATTCAACAACAAGTTTATATTTTTATTTTGATTCCATACGCATGCATATGATTGTACGATATTTCATGATCTTTATTTTTTTTGAAAGTCCCTGCCAATCACAAATTCCATCTTTCCAATTATTATTAGTATTTTGGTCTGAAAAAAGCCAATATGGTTCACAATATGCCATATTTAATTTCATGGAGTAGCATAACCAAGTTCTTGGGAGGTTTTTTAAATTATTGTCAATAAAATAATAAGACGTAGAAAAGCAGCGCCCTTTAATATCACGAGAAAATGGGCCTTTGGGTTTACAAGAACCAAATTTTATAATATTTATTTTTAATTCACTTGAAATATTATTTACAAAATGTCCACGATCCGTGGGATAAGGGTGACTCAAATTTAATTCATCACTGTTAATTGCGTTTTGTGCTTGATCAACATTCATACTAATCATTTCATCATTTTGAACCTTTAAATTAAAAATATATGATTATACTTAATTTTAAAAATTGTTTTATATTTTTTAATAATTTACGTACAGGTTTTTTTTGATTTTGTACATCAATGATAGTTGAAGATATTGAATTAG
>VUJU01001391.1:6204-58421 GCA_009835225.1 Aphis craccivora | reverse complement strand
GAGAGGTAATGATGGAACTATGTTGTCTACGGAACTTTCGGTTGTATTAATGTAATTGTTTGCATTTTTTGAGGTTATATTCGCAAAAAATTCATTGAAATGATCTGCTATTTTAAGTGGATGCGTTTTATTTGTGTATATAGTATTATTTATATCTATATGTAAAGTTTTAATTTTAGTATTCGGATGACCTTGTGTGGCTTCTTTAATAGTTTTCCATATCAATTTAGGGTCGTTATTACATTTTTTAATTTTATCACCGTAAAAATCAAATTTAGCTTTTTTGATGGCACTATTTAAATAATTTCTATATTTTTTAAATTTTTCCTTTAAATGTAGATCGTACGGTTTTTTCCTCGACTGTGCGTGTAATATATCTCTTTCTTTTATGCTATTCAGTATTTCGGTTGTAATCCAAGGTTTTATTTTAAATATGCTTTTGCGGGTTGAAATATTATATGCTTTTCTGCTGTGTTCTTTATTATATTAGTATATGATTCAATTATTTTATCAGAAGAGGTTAGATTAAGCATATTTTGCCATTGCACCTTTTTTATTAGCAATTTAAATGTACTTTTGTTGAATGATTTATATATATCTGATTCATTTACAAATTTTTTACTTTTATCTTTTGAAATAGTATTAGGAGTTATTAGGTACTTATTATTATTATAATTATTAATTATTTAATTCCAACTTAACTTATAAATTTGAAATAATTCCATAATTTAGTTAAACATGTTTCTATGAAAAATTATATTTTAATTTGTATTCATTTAAATTTCAATAGAAATAATTATTTTTTTCAGACATCAAATGGGACTATTGTTGGCAATGTAAATTTAATTGAATTTGAAGAACATCAGTTGAATGATTTAGATATGATTGTTTTAGCTAGTGGTGATGAAGGAGTTGTTCTACAATATATTGATCAAGTAGATCGTGCTATTAGTATTTCAAATCTATGTGTAAGTTTAATTTATTATTTTTTAAATGTTATTATTTATTGTATAACAGATTAAATTATGTATATATTATGTAGAATAATCCAATGAATAATAAAAGAAAAGTACTCAATGAAGAAAATGTAGATGATGAATCAACTGCTGTAAAAATTCCAAAATTAAGTATGTTTTTTTAAGTATAATATATTAATATCAATAACTATAGTCCGTTCAAAATAAGAAACTTAGATGGCGGCGGTCAGATGCCATTGTGCGTCTATTGTGACGATGTGTAAGCTCGATAAGCATAGTAAGGCCATGATCATGCACAGTAGTCGGTCACCATCTACTTTTCTTATTTTGAATGGACTATAAGTAGTTCAGATATTCTAAGGCTCCAGTAAGCAAAGAAAATATTGAGTTTTTTCCATTTTAACCGATGTCAGATACATATAGTTCTATGTTTTATAACAATTTGGTTTTAATTGGTATACTTTTCTCAAAAAGGATGTTAGTTTTATTGTGTTCATGGATGAATAATCTTAATCCACTTCATGGTCTGATTTATTTTGTACAAGTTATAATTATTATTAATCAGAATTAACAATCAAAAATTATTTTAAATATCCTAAAAAATTATAATGATTATTCCTTTTTCTATTAATGATAACCACTGATTATAGTTGCTAGTAAAAAAATGTGGGCTTATGTAAAATTTGCCACAAGTACAGTTTAAATCTATATTATATAATTTAAAAAAAAAATCATAATTTTTACAGTATGTAATAATCGTCATTAAAAAAAGTTACGCATAATATAGAAAAAATAATATATTTAAAAATAATAATTGTCAGAACAAACCAATGATACAAATCGCAATATGTATTACGCCAAATAATCATAATAAATAATAGTAATAATCATAAAATATGTAGGTATGTACTTAATAGTTTTATTCTAAACTGTGAACTAAAATGATAAGTCTAATAATATGTTTCCATTATTATAACTATTTATAGTGTTCTCTAATATTAAAATTATTTTTTTTTATTTTGAATTTTTGAGTTTATTTGGTTCAAATATACTATTATGTTTTACATTTGTTCGGGTTTTAAATTCAATAAGAACTTTACTAAAAATTTGGATATTTGGATGACTTTTAAAAAATAAATTTTTTAGATGACTATGAAAGGATTCACAAGCATTTGTTGTTCGGTTTAAATTTGCACTTTGATCAGCCTAAAAATAAGGGGTAAATCTGTGTTATTACTTATATAATTATCAATTAGATGATCTGAAAACTTAATTACTTTTGAATCTGATAACATGATTGCTTCTAAAAATCTAAAGTAAATGCAAATATATCGGGAGATTTAAACAATAATCCGAAACATAGGCGAAGCCACTTACTTATTTCTGATCTGGCAGATGTCAACATAGTCAAAGGGCTTTAACATTGACAAAGTTTCCATGTACCTATTAGGTACAGGTAAGAAAATAAAACTGTTGAAGTTTACATTAGACCTTTTTATCTAATCAATATTCTGGCAGAGTTTACAATTGCTCAAAAAATGTAATGTATGATGATTTTGTCAAATATCATATAGATTACAAGATATTTACTGAATTGTACGTACCACAAAAAAATAGAAATAATATCTATAAAATTTAAATTTTCTAAAATCTTCAACATAAATTATAAATATTTTAAAACATTTTATTTATTTTTAAATATCTTAATAATTTATTTTTTAGTTACAGATTCAGATGAATGTAATATATTAAAGAAACCATTTTCAAATACCAATACCAATCTATCAAATTCAAATGCATTGGACATTTTGCCTAATGTTGCTAATAATTTACAACATTCAGATTTAAATCAATTAACATTAGTTGATGCTATTTTGAAGCCCATTACAAATTCTGATGACCAAAATTTACCAGTTGAAGACCTCAAAATAATTCCTACAAACAATACAAAACCTTCCTGCTCTCATTATAAAGATAATATATCAGTTAAAGATCTTGAAATAGTTTCTACAAATAATATAGGACCTTCCTATTCTCATTATAAAGATAATATATTTAGTGCAGTGGAAATAAAAACCGAACCTGATACAATAAATAATATATTAAGTCAAGGAACATATCGCAATGAAGAAGATAGTTTTATTGTAGTTTATTCGTCAGATGATGAAAATGGAGTAGAATTATCAAGCAACTTAATTGAAAAACAGGAACAAATTAAATTAAACACAGACATGAAACAATCATGTCCATCGACTTCAAAAATAGAAACTAATTTGAACCTTTCAGAAGATAATAAAGATGATTTAATTTGCATACCACCTAACTTGAATTCCAATAATATAAGTATTTTGATTAGTTCAAGTGACAGTGAAAGTGAGTACACTAGTAAACACCCAAAAATTATTGATCCTTTTCCAATGAAAGATAGTAAAAGGGGACAAACAAAGCTATTAGAAAAGAATAAATATATAATAAAAACTCGAGCTAAATCAGAAAAAATAATTCGTAATAAAAAGAAAGCTGAAGAAGTAATTGTTGATCAGAATAAACAAATTATTCAAGAAAGACAAATGAGACTTAAGAAATTGGCTACAAATAACTCATCAAACAAATTTTTAAAAATAATAAATGAAAATCCATCAACTAATGATCCCTTTATTGATAACCCTTCAACAATTAGTAAATTAAAAATAAATAAAAGAGTATCTAGATTAGAGAAAACAAATAATGATAATTGTATGCCAAGTACATCAAAATCTCATTTGCCTGTACATGACGTTCAAAACAAAACTGGATTTAAATGTAATAAAATAACTTCAACAGCAACAATTACTAAACCAATTAACTTTGTTTTTTTTGATACACTTAGTAAAATTTGTAAGTGGAATGCAGTGTGGTTGTATGTAAGTTACATTAAAAATAATAATTTACATACTTCTTGTTTTGAGTTTTTATTAATTTTATTTTTGTATTTTTATACAGGAGGAAAAATTTGTTGATACATCTCCACCATTAGTAAAAACTATTTATAAAATGAGAGAACAATTTGATACTCCATCTGAATATTCTTCTACAATGAAATCAATATTATTCTATGAAATTTGGTCAAAAATAAGTGAATCATATCATATGGTACTTAGTAGAATCCCTGATTTGGAAAAATGTATTTTTGAAAAATCTTCAAAGAAGTAATTTTTTTATTTAAATAAACATATTTAGTTATTTTAAAACTGTATTGTGATGTAATAAAATATTCAAGTTTAATGAAAACTATTATACTCATAATATTAAAAAATGTATATTTGATTTTAATAAACGCATCAGCTACTATAGTCTGGCCATCCTAAGAACGCTACTCGCTCGCGCATCCAAATGATCGAGCTCCGCAGTTTTGTACCCAAATTTCTCCCACTCTATCGTCTAGTAGACGTCTAGGCAACAGTGGCGGCGGCCAGAGTTGACGGCGACCAGTGTTCGGGAAAGGTTTAGTGGTGGAAATGCGCAAGATCGGATGAATTTTGGACGCCGCCCAGTAGCGTTCTTAGAATGGCCGGACTATACAACCAGGCTGGCTTAGTATATATTAATGTTTCCCAATCCAACTTTTTTATTATGAAAATCCACAAACTAAACATGTTTATTGGATGAATAAAAAATCAAATATGCCATAACTCAGTGATCAAATTTATTTCTTAATCTCATCAATTTTATTTTAAGCAAATTTATTATTTCATTTCAATTTGCAATACTGATTAATGAATACATAATTCTTCTGAATATAAAAATTATTTTTAAATTTAAATTAATTTTTCATTGTGTCTATGAACAACAACCTATTAAAAATATTCAATGGTTAAATTTTGTATCATAACGCTATCTGTAGATTGAAAAACACGAACATAATGTAACACTTTCATTTATTGGTGGTTGTTAAATTTATGAATTGTTTTATATTTTGGATAATATTTCTCTTTAAAAATTATAATAATTAATGTTTTAATTTTTCTTCCTTAAAACGTTTACATATGAATTTATAATTTTTATAAATTATATCTTAGTGATTTTAATATGATTTATGTTTTCTAGAAATTTACCTCTCCCAACATTTGACATTCAATCTGTCAATGAAGAATTTTCTTCATCAGTGCAAGCATTAAAATCTATTAGTCAGCCATTATGGTGCCTAAAATGTATAGGTAAGTAACATTATTTTCTGTAATATATAATATGCATAGATTTAATTTAATTTATATAAAAAAGAATAAATAATAACATCTACTGTTACAAATAATCTTTTGGGTCTCTTTAAAAATGCTTGGCCTGTAGTCTGCATACAAAATTATATAGGTATTTCCATATTAGATTTAGACTCAATATAAAAAATAAAAAAATTTAAAAGTGCAATAAATCAGACATGTTATAAAATTATAAATTATCCAAGAAAATAATCCCCATGAGCAATGGGCTGGCCACTCCTGATCTAAATGATAGTATTTAATGAGCACTCATTAAACAATATATCAATAACTCACAGTGAAATTATAACTAAATGGTTTATTATTACTTATTAGTATTAAATTAATTATGTATTAAAAATTTAACCTAATGTTAGATTTACCTTTACGGTCTGTGTGAAAAGTTGCCATGTGTGTTATAAAATTTTTTAAGGCTTTTAAGTCTTATACAAACTATATTTTATAACAAAAAATTTCAATTCAATAAATAAAATAAACAAATTATTAAAAAGTTCGAACAATATAAGTAAATAAAAAAAATAAAATTATACAAATTTGGTCAATTGGCCTGCAGAAATTGATTTATATGACATGTAATCAATAAATTATATAAAAAAAAATTTTATATAGTTTCACATATCTGACATGGTTCAAACTACTCTCTCAATATAGTATTTCTTTAGTATTTTCTTAGTATTTCTAAGAACAATCTGTGAAATTTTCTAAATCAGGTTTGTACTTGTTGATTCTATAAAAACAATCACACTCATTTTGCCTTTTATGTAATATAATATAGATAATAATATTTTGTCTTTAGGAACGAATAAGAACATTGAAACTTTATCGGGATCAAGAAATTCACTTAAGGGATGTTTGTGTATTGTTATAGTACAGTCAGAATGTTTTGAAACAAATGTTGTTACAAATAAAAAACCAATGAAATCTAAAAGTATTTTTTTTGCCTATGTTAATATGGCAAAAAAAATTGGTAAATAATTATAAATGTTAAATATTTGCATAAAAATAAATTGTCATTGTTAATTGTTTAGGGTACCACTCAAATTCACAATTGTACATAGAACTTATTGTGACAAAAAAGACTGAAAATATTCCAAATGGAACACATATTCACTTAATGGTAAAAACTAGATAATTTATTCAAAATTAATCATTATTAATATATTATGTACTTTCTGAAATGAATTAAGTTGATTAAAAATTTATAATATAAATAATATACCCAATTGTTAATCTTTGTATGTTTTCTAAAGACAAACTAAAGTATAAGATATAAAAAAATCAAAAATTAATAATTACATTTGTATAAAAAATGTATTAAAACAACCATTTTAAATTGTTTGGTATGAATATAACTGATTACCAAAATAAAGCTAAAACATAAGTATAAATATATTTAATTAAATTTATTTACTTTCATATAAATGTTGTTATGTTGTTAGGTTTCAATTGTATTTAAAAATACTAAACAATATATTCAATGTGTATATCTTTAGTTAGGAAAAGAATTGAAAACTTTCTTTATTATTAATTGTTATAATTATATTAAACTGATACAATGAGTACACCAAAATAGTAGCTAATTTAATAAACTATATTATTTATTTTTAGGATATTTTTTATTTATACTCGGAATTGCGTTTATTTCAAGCTTTAAATAATGTAACAACATCATCATTATGCAAGGCACTCATTACTCCACAGCTGCATAACTACAGTATTGATTCTTCAAAAGCTAATTTAAAAAATTATAACATTAATGTAAATAACACAACATTTTAAATCTACTGGTTGTATAAATTTATTTTTATTATGATTATAATTTTGTTTAGAGTTTATTGAACAATATGAACAATAGTCAAAAAGAAGCAGTAAAAATGGCTATAACAATTTGTAATTCTGTAGAACCAAATGTAGGTTTGATAATTGGACCTCCAGGTACAGGAAAAACTAATGTTATCTGTAATATTATTTTAACATTAATGTCAAACAAATTGATCAAGACTACAACTAAACCTAAACTTCTTGTATGTGCACCTTCTAATGAAGCTGCTGATGTAATAGTAAGGCGAATAATTGAAATTAAAAAGGACTTGAAATGTAAGTTTCTATTCATTTAATAGAATAAAAATATAACTGAAATTCTGGTTAATTATTTCAGGTGAAACACAATTTGATGTAATACGAGTGGGTAGTGGACAAAAATATGATCCTAATTCACCTATTGTTGATGTTATGCTTGATACTATAGTCAAACAAAGAATGGAAAATCCTTTAAATGAAGCAAATGTAAGATATAATATTGCTATTATTATTATATTCAAATTTTGAAATTACTTAGCATGATTGTTTAATTAGCGACAAGGTCAAACAAATAATTTGTTTATGTATACTAATAAGAAAGAACTCGAAAATGAAATACTTCTAAATTCTGAAGTTATTGTGACAACATTGAACTCCTGTTTTTCTAAAACAATGGAGGATACCTTCAAGCCTTCAAATATTAAGTAAATGAAATATATTTATTTGTTTTTTGTCATATTTGAGTAATAGTTTTATATTTTATGTTTTTTTAATTATATTATATGTCATTGAATAGTTGTCATTTTACTGCCTGTATAGTAGATGAAGCTGGACAATCTATAGAACCTCTAATTTATGTTCCATTACTACTTGGTGTTAATAAATTAATTTTGGTTGGAGATGATAAACAGCTTCAACCGTTAGTAAAGAGTAAGGTAAGTTAAGTAGATTAATCCATTCATTGCCTACATAAATAAAATAAAATGTATAATTCAATTGTTTATTCATAATTTTTGGTTTTTTAAATTAATATTATTCTTTTAATAGTATATTTTTTATAGAACATTAAGTGCATAATTTTTTACTGAACCAAATAAAAAAGAGAAATGTTAAATGTTTAATGTTATATTTACATAATAATAATATACCTATAGGCTATAAGGCTATAACTATAGGACTTAAATTACCAAAATTGGTATTATTAAAAGGAACATAGAGGTTATTATTATTTTTTAATCTTGTGTTATAAGTGTGTGATGGTTTATAATCATTAATGATGAATTTAATTTTAAACATATATAATAAAGTTTGACATATTTAAAGAAAATTAAAATTTGGAATACTAAATCAGTATAGCAATAATATATTAAATTTGTTGGATATAATCTAGGTTTATTTAAAATAATTTTAATTAAAGAATTTATAATTATATGTAAAACTTTAATGTGACTAGAGTAAATACAACCTTATACCAATAAACCTTAAGAATAAGCCGATTGTGCTAAAGCTAAAAAAACTACTCTTAAAATTTTTTTATGAAAAGGGCTTTAAATTATTGTTTATATAATGTTTGTCTATTTTTAAATGAAATAAGAAGTCTGTTAGTTATCCAGATTTTAATTTTTTTTGTTTTTCTTATAATTGCTATTGGAAATAGTAGATACTTTACTAACACTATTAATCAGTAATTTTATGATTAAAATGTTCTACCAATAGGTAAACTAATTTACTAAACCTGGGCGACACTTAACATATTTCAATTTAAATATTTTAGGTGGCCAAAGATAATGGCCTTGGTATTTCTCTTTTCAAACGGCTTAAAACATGGTTTGAACATAAGCGCTCCACACGAAAGAGTTTTCCAGTTACAATGTTAAATACTCAATATCGAATGCATAATGAAATTTGTTTATTTCCATCAACATACTTTTATAAAGGTGTAGTTAAAACTGCACCATCTGTCAAAATGAGAAAGCAGCTACCATTTCAACCATATATGATCCTAGAACATGAAAGTCAACAAGATAATACAGGGTATATTATATATTTTATATATTTTTAAAAATGTTCTAATCAAAAATCTTTATTTTCCTTTAGTGAGTTAAATATTGGTGAAGCATATATGATTGTAAGTTTGGTAGAAATTGTACTCGATTCGGAATGTCAATCATTATCAATTGCAGTCTTAACTCCTTACCATAAACAAAGAGAGCAAATAAATGTATTGTTAAAGAATAAGTAAGAAGTGTAATTTTGTACATTATATTAATTACCTGCTAACAAAAAATTTTTAAAGGAAGATCTCGATAAATGTCAATACAATAGATTCATTTCAAGGTGGTGAATGTGATGTGTTACTGATTTCAACAGTTCGTACTAATGGAGTTGGATTTATGGATGATATTTGTCGTTTAAATGTTGCTTTAACACGTGCTAAGCAATCATTAATAATATGTGGAAACTTTATGTCTTTGAGAGTGAGTTATTTTTATAAAAATATTTTTATTTTTTAACAAGAAATTGTAGTTTTAGTAATTCTCCGGATGTGTTAAAGTTAATCCTATACATTTAGTAATCTCCAGCTTCTATTATTTTTAATAGTAATAAGCAGTTATCTTATAAAATCAATAAATTTAATTGATGATTCCAATGAATCAATTTGATTTTGTATCTAAAAATCACGTGAACAAAAACTTATTGTACCAGACAAAAGAAACAAATTAGAAGATTTATTTCAATAATAATATATTATTAACAATTATTCAATTCCTCCATATGTAAATGATTTCTACAACTACTGTATACTAATATGTATATATTTATGTATAAATATTTATATTTATAGGGAGAACGAGTATGGTCTGATTTATTAGAAGATGCAAAAAAACGTAAATTAATTAAAAAAGTATCAAAAAAAGTCATTACCAATTCTAGAGCTTTGCTTGCTATGATAAGATATTAATTTATATTTTATATATATGGTATTGATGAGTGATGACAACCTTAAATATAAATTATAAATCTTAATACTTTTTAACTTATATTAAATTTGTTGTATCAAGAAATATTGTAATGCTGTAATAATTACCTAGGTATCTGAATAAAAAGTATATTCTCAGAAATATATTTATCATGTTTTATTTTTGTTATAATTATAAATATTGATCTAAATATAAATATAATTGTATATATTTTAGTAATAACTATTTTTATGACTATTTTAATAATTTATTCTCAATTTACAAATTGACCATTAATTTGTTTTGCTACTTCTTTTTAGAAATGCATATTAATTTTTTTATTTTATTTTTATTACCTATCCTACATGTAAAATGTATTAGAGTAAATTTAACAATGAATTATACTTAAAATTTGTTGTATGTATTCATGTGTTTTACTAAATTAGAAAATCCAAATTGTATTTGATGTTAATTAATATTTAACATATAAATACTGTAATTCCTTACAGATGTTATCTACTATAAAATTGATTTTGTGCAATACCTACATTAATTATTATATAGGTCATAGGAGACAGCACAAATTTAGTATAAAACTGAATTAATATTAAGAATACATATAATAATACTGCAAAAGTTGTATAAGAGGGCTGTGGATTTATGGGGTTTTGTTGTATATTACACGTACTAATATTTTAGATACAAAATATTTATCACAGAATACAGTTAAATACAAATGTTGTTCTAGAACCTAATATTATCTATTCTGTACATAATCATTAAAATATTCTATAACCAACACCATCTTAATTGTAACAATAGAATATCATATATTATTTTACAAAACTATTAGTAAATATAAATTATTGCAGCATCCCCTGTAACCATGGCAAATCAAGGGGTGGTGAAGGAGACGACCTTCTATTATCTATGGATCCAACCATTAAAAATTATCTTTTTATCAATGCTACACCGTTACCTATTAAAATATAAATTAATTGAAACAATTTTAGATCATACACTATGGATGGAGGAGCTATAGCCTATTTAGCCTATTACTTATGTAAACAATTTTAATCATATATTGGCAACGATTCTCTCGTTTAGATTTATTATCTGCATGCATATATTTGTCGCTCATTTAGGTATTTTATAAATAAAAATGAGGTATTAATATTCAATCGTATAATAAATTGTAATAATATAGTTATTTATTTTATTGTACCTAATTCAAATAGGCAATGTTCAATTTTAAATATAGGTAGGTAGTTATAACTTATAATTGTTATAATATACCAACCTACAACAAATATCAAACACAGGCACACAGCATATTAGAATTATAACTCATTTTAATTAATACCTATCACAGGAAAATCTGTTTAAAAAGCAAAAACTCTAATAGGTTCGTGTTAAAAAGGATAAATAGACAACAGTTGCGTAATATTATAATAAACGATCAAGGATACTATATTATTATCTAGTATACTATTTAGTAGCAGGGGCGGATCCAAAGGGGGGCGAATGGGGCGATCGCCCCCCCCCCCGTTCACCGTAACAAACTTTAGTTTTTGACGTAATTACTTCAAGGGTAAATAGGGAAATCTTAAATTTTTTTTTATACCAAACTTATGCTGGTACTATTTTATCAGTTATATTTATTATTTGGTGATATTTTAATATCAAGATTTAAGATATTCGTAACCAATACATTAATATAATACGTAACGTATTTTTTTTTTTAAGACTTTATTTAAATAAATAACCTACCTATAACAAAATTAATATTTTACATTTTATCTATATCATGTGTGTCGGTTAAAAATCGCCCCCTCCGTTATCTTTGTCTGGATCCGCCCCTGTTTAGTAGTCATTTATATTACAAACTGCAGTAGGTACAATAACAGCAATTAGGTACATGACAGCAACAATTATGTGTTTTGATGTAATTATTTAGGTAAGTACACAAAACTGTTGTGTTTAATTTATCAAATAATAAACTATTGTCAAATATTGAAATATTGAAAAGAGAAATAGTATTCCTGTTTGTGTTGTGTGTATTGCTGCAACGAGTTAATATTGATTTTTACTATAATATAAAGTTTGGAATTTTTATACGCATAGAATCAAATAGAACTGCCATATTGTGTTCTGTACCTATGTCATGAATCATGATGTTTCAAAAAATATGGGATCTATACTTGAATATTAATACCGCGTTTTTATTTATAAAATCCTTGTGCGACAGCCGACAAGTACACTCAAACATGCACAAATGGATAAATGACGAATCCACGAATCTAAAAGAGAAACTCGTCGGTTATAAGTTACCTATTATCAGTATTAGGTACCTATTACCTACGTTGAATCCTAATACTGGTTAAACCACATACTTGTAATAAAATACAGGACAAACCCGTACATTTTTAATAGATTAAATCGCACTCATTTAATTAGTTAAAACCTCACAATTTTTATAATTGTTGTATCAAAAAAAAAATATATCTACTATAATATATTTCAACTAGCTATATCCGTGCATTTCGTTTCCTGTACAAAATGCGTCCGTGTTAACTTAAGTTGCCTAATGCTAACATTTAGCGTAATGCTTGGGGATAAATCATAGTTTGGGTTATCCAGTGGCGTAGATACGATTTTTCCTGGGGGGGGGGGGGGTTAAAATATATTTATGATACAAATTACAAGTTATTAGTAGGTACGTCATTTTTATTTTGTTCTAACCATTATATAAAAGATTTTGGTTTTTGGGGGACCTCTTAATAAAAAACAATGGAAAAGTTTTAAACGGTTATACTAAATCACTCTAAATCAGTTAGGTATTCACTAAAATACTCATTTCTAATATAGTTAACTAATAATTGATAGGTAATAGGTACGGATGGAAAATAATTATTACTTACCTACTATGACATGTGCATATTTTTCGATTATTTAGAAAATTAATAACTCGATTTCTACTAATTTATATAAAATCAAAAATAGGCTTAAAAACAGCCGTAGTAGATAACCGCGGTGAAAACTGTACTAGTGGGTGTTTTTAGTTATGCGACTACATACAAAAAAGGGGATCTGTTTTAAATATATTTTTGTATACCAGATACAGCAAATTGGGACATGGACTCCATTCATTAGTAGTGTAGGTGTAGGTACCTATTATGATCTTTTTTTTTTTGTCATTTATTTAATTTGTATAATGTGTGTAAAATATATTTACAATAAGCACAATAGATGGAAGGACACATAATATGTCATGGTTGGCTTGATTGAAGAAACTATTCAATAATAGACTAGAATCTAGACTATATAGTGAGATACAAAAAAATGTAGCAAATCTTTGTATGGTATAAGACTACTTTACCGGGCGAACTTATTTTTTAAATTTTTTTTTTTTTTTTGAAAAGGGTTGTTTTAACGAGTTAAGAACGATGGTGCTAAAATAAATTGGCAGAAATCATTAGTTTTTAAGTTATGACGACTTAAAATAATTATTACTGTACATAGTACCTATACACATTATGTAATTCCGCGATTGATGATTTCATTTTTTGCATTTTATTTTACTGTTTTTAATGTATAGAATAATAAAAATAGTACCCTAAAATGTATTTTAACCCAATGCCTACTTGAGGTGGCGTTGCATAACAAGTCGAGGGATATTTTCGATTTGTGCGGAGCGGAGCGACGGCGCCGAGGAGCGTAGCGACGAGTGCCGAAACACACACAGTCACATTTTTTGCTTTTGAAAAAATAAGATTGCCGATAAAATAATTTTTAAAAAAAGTGAAAAAAAAAACCAATCTTTAATCGCGGAATTGAACCTCGATCTGGTAGGTTCTAGTAAGCGTTAGTTACCACTACACTACGACAATGGATTTTTGTTCATGTAATTATTGAGGTATTTAACGTACCTATATCCGATAAACAGTAATAATTGTAAGTCGTCACTCGTCATAACTTAAAAACTAATCATTTCCACCAATTTATTTTAGCACCATCAGTCTTAACTCGTTAAAACACCCCTTTTCAAAAAAAAAAAATTTGAAAATATAAGTTCGCCCGGTAAAGTAGTCTTGTTCCCTTTATAGGTATATATGTTGCCTATCAACGTTTATGGACAATATTAAAAATTATATAATATTATTATTTATAAACCTTGGTTGCCTATACTGTAACAATCTGTATCATAATAATAATAATAATAATATATGTATTTACATAATAGTTTTGATAGTGCACAGTATAAACAATTTACATACATATAGTGATTACGAGTTGCGCGACGTAAATTTTCACCATTACTATGATATGTGTTTTTTCGGAAAAAACGATTCGCTCTGGATAGGTATATTATAATTATAGTGTATTACTGTGAAAAATAATTTAATCCTCAGAGGGTTAATCTGCGTGAATAGTATAGAATAAATAATAGTCAATAGATATCATATTATTATTCTTGCCTAATGGCAGTTTGTATACTGTACACTAATAATAAATTATTACTTACATTATAGTTTTTTTTTTTTTTTTTTTGATGTTAAAACCAATTAATTCTATAAGTGACTAAGAAATTATTTAAAATGGATCATTTCCACGGTAAGGATAATATTGAAATATACTGAATCGAACCAACTCTCTGTCCAGCGAGAGAACGCGCCAATTCTGCACATTCTCCTGCATCTCCCTGCTATCGAAATCGGTTTCCCTATGACAGGGTGACGTTTGGGGATGCGCAGAAAAACCTATTTTGGTCGGCCCTTGGCGTATTCTCTCGCTGGATAGAGTATAATAGAGAACCTATATAATAGGTATATTATATTATATAGGCTCTCTAGAGTATAATATTATCATTGATTATGTATATAGTAATATATATAGTCAATGATATTATATAGCCAAGTGAGACAGTGAGAATAGTTCATTGGGCTGCAGCAGTCTTTCTAAGGCCGCCGGGCTGAACCTTGTAAATTTATAAACTTTATACCTACTAAACCAATATAAAATAAATGATTATCAAAATAAATCTATTTAGGCATAGTATAAAAACTTCGTTAAATGGTTTTATATTAATTTAATTCAGCCCGGCATTATATAAATTATACGTCATGCTAATTTCTATTTTATACCTATTCATATTATAATAATTTACAATATTGATTTGAGATTTAAAAAAAAAATTATACCTATATACATTATACATATTTTTCGGGGTGGAAGAAGGATATTTATTGTGGCCAAGTCCCCTCTAATCCTCCTTCAGTCGGCCCGATTAACCAATAAGCAATAACCATGCTTTTCCACTGGGTCAAAACCCTCAGTAGTCAGTATACGCCCTTCTAGAAATATGTATAGGTATTATAGGCAATGGTAAAATTAATATCTATGACTGGCACGAAAAATCCTAACCTAACCTGCACACGATTAAAGATATCTTTAATCATGGTCATGCACCAAGCGACAGTTTTTCTTAAGTGTTTATCATATCATCAAACTAGAAGCCCGCTTTTGGTATATTTTAATTTTATTATATTGCATTATTAAGTACATGGTTACTTTCTTAATCAATTTTTTTTTTTTATATTACACTAACAAATAAATTATGTATATGTATAATGTAAAGACAAATTAACATATGTAGGTATATTAACAGTTAAAAATAAAATCAAATAACAATTTTTAAATAAATAAACATATAACAACGTCGTTTTAACTGTTTTCGTCAGTACCGAAATCACTATCATCAGATATGAAAGCAAAAATAATTGGTTCCATAAAATTATCTCTCAATAACTTACTCCTTCTTTTAGTCTTCATCTTGAATCTTCTCAGCATGTTTAACACATTTCTCCCAGTCACTTTTTGATACCGAATCCAACGTTTCGTTTGTTAGTCTTCCAACGTCCACCATTTTAAATATTATGTTTTTTTTTTGTTGCCACTTCATCTTTGACTTGTGCCCAAATGCATGGGCGTTCTCAAGGGGGTGATATGGGGGATAGATCCCTCCAAGGCTTTTTATTTTCTTACACATTAGTGATACATATTTCGTCTATTTTTGGTAACCCTACGGCTTATCATGTAACAATTTCTTTCATCCCCCTCCAATGAAAAATCCTGAGAACGCCTCTGCCCAAATGAGTTCGATGGGCTTGTATTGGCAATGGTACAGTCAAATTACTTCATAGATCATGGCCCATATAACTCGCGATTTCATCTAACTCGTAGGTACCTTTTAAACGACGATATTAAAAAATTAAATCGTTCAAGCAGTTCAGCTAATGTCTCTAATGGTGAAAAATAAACGTTTTGTTTTATTAAACAATCCGGCACTTAAGATTTTCGACCATTACTTTTTTGATAGTTATATACGTGGAATGATATGGTGCGTTATCCATGAAAATAACGCACGATTCAGGAAGAAGTATTAACATAATATCTATAAACCATTTTTTAATATATTTGAATTCATTGGCGAATGGTAGTCAATAAAATTCCTTGCTTGACACTTAAAAACTTATATTGAGCTTTCAATGAATCTATATCGAGATGACCCTGCGTGTGTGACAATTAGATGACCTCCTTTATCGGTTGGTATTTTTAACCCTTCAATTCCTTCATAATTTTGATCCAATGACTACAATGGTGGGTATAAACAACGGATTGCGGTGACTAACACTCATTTTCCTATTGTAACTAAATATTTGGTAATATCCTAAGACACTTAGACGTATTTAAAAACATAATGCATATTAAAATTTATTTATAAGATGGAAAATAATTACTAAGTAATAACTTACAGACTTATACAGTTAAGTTAGATTAGCAACTTTATCCTAAGGTGCTATTAATTATAAAATAATAAAACATTAATTCTTTGTTTAACTTTTTGTAAATTATTAAGATTCGGTATATTAGGTTAGGTTATATGACCTACTATAATAAAATTAGTTATATTTTGTTATTATTTTATTTTATTTTATAATCGACTTATTTCATTAAAACTTTTTTCATAAATTAAAATGGATATTAAATTGTTTTGAGACAATATTTAGACTAACCGATATGTCATACTTTATTAATTACTGTTTCTTTTGTAATATAGGTAATTTAAAATTTTAGTCTAAATAACATGAAAACATAAAAAAAAAATTATTTTTCATGAGTGTTTTGTCTATTTTGTACGTTCTGTTACAAAGAGAAAATAAAAAGTACTCTGACATAATAATATATCAGCAAATGCCTTCATAATTATTATGAATTTAGGTAGGTACCTATATATGAACAATTCATGAAATTAATGTCTTATTGATTATGTAATTATTACATATATATTTTATAAGTCACATAACTTGTATATTATTATAATCTTAAACCCGATTTAAATCTATTGATACATCATACATAATAAACTTATTAAGTACTATGTTTTCAAATTGTCTTGTTATATCTACATAGAGTTGCTTCGCGAGAAAATCAAATTTTGTCATCAAATTGAATGTTTGATATCGTCAATCGACCTAATAAACAACGATCCAGTGGTTAAAGAATGTCTCAACAAACTTAAGAACTCCATTGAAAACTGTGTGGAAAATTCTGGACGAGTTTATATTTTTGGTTCTCGTGTGTATGGCATTGCGAATGCCGATAGTGATGTAGATTTGTATTTCGATACTGGTAAGCTGATAATTATAAATAATGAATATCGAACATATTATTTAATACTTTAATTTATGTACCTATAATAAATTATGATTTATTGATTCATCATCACTTTTTTGGAACTAGATACTAAGTATAAAATTTAGGTAGTAGTTTCATTTTATGAGTTTATGATATAGAGGCTGATTAAGAAAGAGAACCTTTACTCATATTATACTTATAAATTATAACTTATTCTGGCATTCATGCTCCTGGTAAACGTGCTCAAGACTAGTATTCTCGGCGCTGTCGTCTATTATCAGAAAAAGTATACAATTCTGTAAATCTCGAACCTCAGTATTCAGTTATGTTGCAACATCCTAAGACCACACGCGTGCGAAGCCGAGTTCTTCAGCTAGTAGATTTATAATATATATATATATATATATATATAATTATTAACAATATTTAAGATATTTTAGATACATTTAGTAATTACCATACAATACATAATATTATTAATTTTATTTTATTTTTCATTTTTAATAACCTAACCTACTAATCAGTAATGATACAATATTAAACTTTACTTTATATTTATTTTTTGGAATGATATTTTAATTTTTAAGTTTAGAATTAATGTGTTAATGCGTTAGATATTCTTTATTATTACATATTTATATGGCATGCTTCCATGACATTTTCAATTGTACAAAGTGCTAGGTTATTCACATATCTATTGGTGTCACATTTGAACATTTCCCAATGCATGAATGCCATGAATACCTTTTGTATCCTTGACTGCTACCGTCTGATATATTAGACCCATAATTTCCTCCAATGATTTTTCTGCATGTATCAAGCTGTATTAAAGATAAAAGATTAACATCAAACTGATTTCTGGTGTATAACTGTGACAAGTACCATATTTATTGCCAATTTTATAAAATTGCCCATCCTCAATAGATGACTTAACCGCAAATATGATGTTTCTTGGGTCTGCTCGTCCTCTGTCGACATCCGGTAAAGAAACTATCATACTGTCTCCATATGGTATACCTATATGTAGACATGTATTATTAGTAATTATAGTTGTATGAAATAAAATACTTAAGAATTCAAATTTATAGTATCTCACTAGCTCCTTACTATTTATTTTGGTGTCTTAGGTGATTGTTTTTCAGGAAAAATCGCAGACAATTACACGCGACAACTACAACTTATTGATTTATTTGTTAAAGCAGCGAATAAAGAATTTATTGGATTGAAAATTATTACAGAAACACGAATACCAATTGTGCGCTTTATACACGATCCCACAAATTTGAATTGTGATTTGCATTTCCGGAGTGGTCTATCTGTGCTTAACTCGGAACTTATCAAGTATGACAATTATTATGTAAACAATTTTGGGCAATATTATACAAGTTATATATATCAATAAATCATCATAATTTTTTGAGTTGATCGAAGTGTCAATAAAACACACACTATTTCTTTATTTTTGAGCTCTTGTAGGATTTTCGTAACTGGTTTTATTATCCATTTGAAATTTTCAAATTCTTATAAATAGGAAAAATTATTTAATACGGATCGATACTTCAAGTTTTAACACTATTATATTTTGGTTTTTCAATTAACCAACAAAATTGATTTTCTCAAACTTTAAGTAACGGAAACGGAAAGAATTCCTGTTATTAGATGTTTGTGGTTAGGTAGTTTATATTTTAAGCCTAAAATATCTGTGTTAGACCCAAAAATAAAAACGAATTACTAGATCTAATTTTGTATTAAAAACCAATAACGACTAACGGCAGTAACCACCCTCAAAATTGAAGATTTAATTAGTTTTTTTTTTGTTTCAAAAGTTAAAATGTGTCTAGTAACGACAGAAAACATAAAAATCAATATAATTATATACATTCATCGCTCCACTCAGTATACAAAAAAATTTTGAATTACGTCTTTATATATTTTATGGTTAATAATTAAATTGTATGTAATATTGTAATATTTCATAAACTAATTTATACATTTTGTATTAGATTATATTTAACCATGGATGAAAGAGTACGTTGGGTAGTTATTGCAGTAAAACATTGGGCTATTTCTTTAAAACTCTTATCTGATGATTTTTCAACCTATTCCCTAATTTGGCTAGTGTTATATGTCATGATGCATTACAAAATTGTTCCACCCATTGTAGATTTATGGAAAATGCACCACAAACATGAACCAAATTATACTGAAGGTAAAAGATTTTTTCAATAGAAACTTACTTAAGTATACGGTTTAGGTATAAGTTGTTGAGGTTGATCAGCAATTTCGTTTATACGAATCATATTTTAAAAGGTTACATATGTTCTGTATTATATAAGCGCATATATTATTTATATCCCTATAAATAATAATCTCAGAAGTCAACAAGAGGATTATTATTATATAAATTTAAAATTAGATATATAGATACGGCCGATTCACTTTTCGACCAAGATCCTGAGATTGGTTAGCAATTATCTATTTCGTATTGATCACCTTGCTCTTAGTCTCCTCTCCTCGTAAGAATTACAACCTTGGTCATTGATTATTTGTTGTATGTACTTCATGCGGAGTCTTCCCCTAGTACTTATACCTTCTATAATTAATCCCAGCAACCCACCATGTTTCAATACATGTCCATTGTCCAATCCATTCATTTCTCCTTTTCTTGATACCTATCTACTATTCCATAGAGTTCTTCTTTCAGACATTTTTTTCTATTACTTTCTCGTTTGTTACCATATCCGTCATACTTGTTTTAAGCATTCTTCTGTAACATAATATCTCAAAAGCTTCTATTATTCTCTGTTCTTTTTGGCAATTGACCAAATTTTACTCCCACACAACGTTATACTCCATATACGTATACGTATGACTTCAGAAGATTTATCCTGGTGCGTATGTTTACTTTTCTTGTAGTAAAAAGTCTTCTTTTTTCCGTTAAATAATATCTTAGCTTGGCATATTTTCTTTATTATTTGTTTTTTACTCCTGCCATCTTCACGAGTTAATGTGCTTTCTAAATATATGAGCTCTTCTAATTACTATATTGCTTGATTGTTTTGTAGATGTGTTCTTGTCTTAATATTTTAATTGTTCCTGCTACATACGAGAAAATTGGTCTTTTTCATATTAATTTTCATGTTAATTTCATTGAGCAGTTTCTTTCATACATCTCAGCATCCTTTGCCTTCGTTTTCAGCTACCTAATACTGTTATATCGTTTGCGAACCGCAGCATAGCCGCATAGGTATCGATTTTTTTGCCATTCATCATCTTTATACCCAAATGTATTTTTTCTGTTATTATGTCAATCGCATTTTTGATGTACACTGTATATGTATCATGCATTGAATATGGTAGGAGAAAGAGTAAAGCCTTACTCTTTTTCTTGTGATTGCTTCCTCTTCAATTTCGCCAAATAATACATTAGTGTTATAATAACAGCTGTTTTCTTCTGGTATCATTTAAAGAATAGTCTCCTTTCAGTGTATTCTATACCCATTATTTTTAGCTAACTTGTGGTTATACAAATCTAAAATTATTAGAACTTAATAATTTTCTATATCTTATTTTACAACATTTTATACTTCTTATATTTGTAAAAGTTTTCTATTTTCTATCAAATAATTATTGACAAAAATTATATATTATTGTCTAATAATATTATATTGTACACATTTTATAGATTAGTTTATATTTTTAATAATTTTCTTATGTTGTACATAAAGACTTAAAATATTATAATAAATGATATTTTTATTATCAAACATGTAATTTTGGCCGAAAACCTAACCTAATCTAACCTAGGTTTGGTCGAAAACGGCCATGCTCATAGACTATTAATTATAGAGCATAGAGGACTGATAATATAATCTATAGTCCAGCGGTTCCCAACCTTTTTAGTTGTGCGGACCACCAGTTTTGTTGAAAAATCTTTGAGGCCCACTTATAACACACCTATACACATAATGTATAATTATAAAATACATATTGTATGAGATAAAACTACATTCAAACGTTCGATACTGCTAATTGTACACTGTAGTTAATATTGATTAAATTTATTAAATACCAAATATGTAACAGAATGTAACAAAGATAATAATAAGATTAATATTATTATATTGTTCACGGCCCAGTACCGTGGCCCATGGATTGTGAACCGCTGATCTATACCTATTTCCTAGGTTTAGGTACCTATAAATAATACATAAATACATTTTTCAAATAATAAATTTTATTTATTAGGTAACATTGATTTTAAATTCTACAGTACTCATAATTTGTTTTGAATTTTGATGTTAACTGTATTACATAGGTAAGTAACTACCTACCTATCTATATATATATATATATATATATAAAGATTATTGTAATATTTACCTAAAATGTCTGTTTATATTTATGTGAATCCCGTGACATTATGGAAATATTGGAAATACTTATAAATTTAGTTACCTATTTAATCTGAACATATTATAGTGAACATATATTTCTCTATTAGTATGTCTATGTTTTACAATAATCTTTTTTATTGCCTTTAAAATAAGATAAATCATATATATTTATTAATTTATCATTTATACCTTATTGGCTTATGTATAAAAGTATAATATTATATAGTTATATTAACTAATATTACTATACTATATATTATGCAATTATGTACAATGATTTTAATTATTCAAAACAAATATGTAGGTAACTAATAATATAACATGTAACATTTATATTATATGTATTGTATTATGTCGTAAGCATTATGGAAACTTAACCTTTTTGCGAAATGATTAGACTCTTTGCTTTTGGTAACCTTTTGGTGAACTGCTTATTAATTTTCCAAGCGACTTAAATACTTAATGCATACAGACTAAGAACAGTTGGTCCATTTAAGAACTACATAGTATATAATCATACCTACAGCAATAACCATTTTACTTATTTTAATGGTAATTTATTGCTTGTACAAAAAAAAAAAATAACTATAGAATTATTACAACATGTCAACTGAATAAGTATGGACTTACGTCTTATTATATAGTATTATATTAATTTTATTAACTCTATCAAAGACTTTTGTCGGAAAAATAATAATGTACATAATATTATACTATTCAGCTCGAAGTACCACAAAAAACCACGTATTGTAACAATAAGTAAATACTTTAAATATTTAATATTATAATTTAATATTTTTTGTGATGTTTCAATTTAATTTAATACTTACATATTTTATTTTTTGTTAGTAAAATAAAATAAATCTAGGTAGTATGTAATACAATGGTCGACAATTTTAAAATAATCTAAACTTCACTGATATACAGTTAATAAAATAAATATAATAGGTACTATAATAATGTAATAAGGCTACATCTACTTATTTAGTTTACTGTTTACATGTTATAATAATTTTATTGCCCTTTTTTTTTATACAAATAATAAATTATTAAAATAAAATAAAATAAGTAAATGGTTATTAGTTATTACTAGTTCTGGGATTTTGATTTAAAGGCATCTTTTTTTCTGGTGTTCTGAAAAACGTTGAACCGTAAGTATAAAATTTGTTTTGGGTAATACTGATTATTTTAAAGTAATTTTTAGGGGATATTTGACGATTTTAGTGTATGTTCTTAGTTTTTACTGTTTTTATAGCATTTTCCCCAATTTATTCATAATGTTGACGAAAACTGTTGCGATTAACAAGAGACTTTCAAAAAACCGCCGACGGTACGAATATTAAATTAGGTACCTATACATAATACTACAAGTTATCGTCGATAACAATTTTATCATATATAGCTACACCTCGCTAAGTATCTATTACTAAATTAATAATCCATTAGATCGTCCAGAACTAAACAAATACTATAGTAACACAACCATACAATAAAAAATAAAAATAAAATATTTTTTTCCAATATTAAAAAATAAGTATAATTTAAATGTATTTTTAAGTGCATTTTTTTAGTTTTTTAAGTCATTTTTGCATTTTTTTAAGGGCACTTTGAGATTTTTTAAGGCATTAAAATCCCAGTCCTACTTATTACCAAAGCCTCGGCGAACTTTAGGCGCTAAAAAGTACTCAAATATGCACACCACACAAGCGTTAAAAAAACATCATTAAAAAATAAAAATTTGGAAAATATGCAATTTATCGAATAAAATACACAAAAAAAAAACTCGATAGTATTTACACTACATACAGATACATCGGTACATGGTACATGTATATGACATATGTCTTGTTTCTACTGAATATAGTTGACATAAGAATGTCGATGTCAATTGACAATTTGGCATTATTGTTATTATTATTATTATTATTTCGTATTATTAATGCACCAATGACGTCATGGTAACATTCTCGGTTTCGGACAAATTAACAGAATGACTCCCAGCCATAAGACATATACTTAAACTGTAGGTAAATTAAATTATTAAATAGGTAATATATTGTTTTATTGTTATTATTTTTTTTATACATTTTTACTTAGCAACTGGTTTCTATAACAACCAGTTGCTATAAACAATCACCGTCTCGACTGGTAACATTCTCGGTGTCGGACAAATTAACAGAATGACCCCCAGCCATAAGACATATACATGTCAAAAAAAAATAAAATAATAATAAAACGACCACTTTATAATAAAATTGTGATACAATGATACAAATAAATATAACAATTATACCTATATAGGCCGGTCAGCGGTTACTTATACGATTTCTCGGTACAATAAAGAAGTACTAAAATAACGATTGATGAATCAATTTATTTTTCAAAAGATATACAATTTAGAATTATGGTTGTCATGTTATATCTAATATTTTTTTGTTGGACTATTCATTTGTAAAAAACAAAAATTATCTCGTTAAATTTATGTGAAATATACATTTAAAAGTTATTTAACTTAAAATATGCGAATACTTATAAAAAATATGTAACAAATAAATATATAAAATTATGCAACAACAATTTATTGTAGGTACCTACTACCTACTTGTAATATGCGTATTATCATTATGGATATTGGATATTGGATCGAATTTTTATCGTATCAGAATTTCAATAAGTACTTATACATTTTCTAAACAAATGTGCAAATGTGAAATGCCTAAAATTCCGAGCTTTGGTTAATGGTTATTAATGTGTAGGTATAATGATTGTAGTTCTTAAAAATCCTAACTGCTGTTATATATGCAATAAGCCTGAAAAACAGTAAAACTTTGGGAAACATAACAGATAGTTTACAAACGGCATTAACAAAAAGATTAATTTTTTATATGGCCTGCGGTATAATATATAGGTAGTATACATATGTATTTATATTATATTTATTATTTTGTTTTATATGCTTAAGTTAATTAATAATTAATAGCATTTCAGTAGATACCTATTTCACTCAAAATTGCATAATGTAGTATGTATAAATGTCAAATATATATGTAATATTATGTATACATATAATTATTATGAGTTATAACTAGGTACTAACGATTAATGATTATTGATAAATAGTAATAAGTAATTATTAATACTTTATATGGTATGTATATTTTTTAGGTTGGGATACACGTATTTGTTTTAATAATGATGAATTAAAACCGAAATTGTTTTCCAAAACAAATCTTTCAAAATGGGAATTACTTCGTAATGTTTTTAAATTTTATTCGGACTCAGTCACATTACAAAATTATGTGCTGTGTACTGTACTTGGCGAATTACTTCCAAAAAAAACATTTTACTCAACATTCATAAATAAAATTAATGCCACAGGAAATTATCAATGTCAAATTGAGAAGTTTGAAAAATGTGAAACTTTGATAAACACTAATTTTGGCAGTTTCAACAGAATCGAACTACAGAACCCACTGAAATTATGTAACAGTGTTATTCCTTGGCTCCGTGATAAAAATATGAGTTTATTTATAGATTTATGTACGAAAGCTGGCAACTCAATGTGAACAATAATAAATTGTTTAATCTCATAATATTATAATTATACTTATTCTATTCTGTGATTATAATAAGACAAAGTTCATAAGTACCTACCATTGAATATTGATTATAGAATAAACTATAGTTATTAGTTATATTTCTATTTTATACCCATAGATATATAATATAAATATGTTTATATTATATATCTATGTTTATACCTAATCAATGGTTCAATTTGTAATCGATTAGATTCTTGAAAAATTATTTGATGCTTAGTTTGTAGGTTAGTGGTACTCATTTATTTTAATTTAGTTTTTAATATAACCTAGTAAAACAATTTTTGATTAAATTTTTATTTTTTTAATCTTATTATAATAGTATTCATCGATTTTTATTTTTATGATATTTTCATTAAATTAATTAGTATATAGGTACTTAATTATAATACGAAGTATAAATTTATATTATCATAATAATAAGTGTATTAAATGAGATGTATTAATATAAATTATATTATGTCTATATATATTTTATTATCATTTATTTTGTATTTATTTATATTCTAAAAAATACAATATTATAACTATAAGAACTGAATACAGCCGATTTCGGGTTATCAATAACAGCTTTTCTTATCTAGGTACTTAATTATGATAATTTAATATTTTTATCTCTATTTTTTTGATTGCATATTTCATTAACTTACAGACTACAGTATATTTTTATTTATTTTTTTAAACCTTTGAACCCCCACAGTCGTATCAGATCGTTCAAGTTTTTATAATTAGGTTGTGGAATATACCAAATTAATATTATTCTTTAATTTGGAATAGTAACCCAATCCACTGTACATCAACAAATTACTTGACAACAATGGACAATAAAGATGATGAACTACCTGACAAAGATGCAGCCAAAGAATTTTATGCTAGATATGAACCCAAAGAAATATTGGGCAGGTGTGTTATTCATTTTATTAATGCAATCAACTGTTCAACAAATATATAAGTTTTATAATTTTTTTACTGTAGAGGTGTTAGTTCGACTGTACGGCGATGTGTAGAAAAAGAAACTGGCATGGAATTTGCCGCTAAAATTATAGACCTCAGTAATGATCCTGAAAATAGAGGAGCTACCATGGAAGAAATCAATATATTAAGGATGGTTATTGGACATCAATATATTAGTAAGTATTATATTATTTATGCTAATATAAATTACAAAATATTTAATGGTGTCTTAAATTTTTTTTCAGTACATTTACATGATGTATTTGAGTCGGAGACATTCATATTTTTGGTGTTTGAACTTTGCAGAAATGGCGAGTTATTTGATTATTTAACCAACGTTGTGACATTGTCTGAGAAAAAAACTAGATATATAATGAGACAATTATTTGAAGCTTTGCAACATGTTCATAGACAAGGTGTTGTACATAGAGATATTAAACCTGAAAATATTTTGCTTGACGATGCACTGGATATAAAACTTACTGATTTTGGATTTGCAAGTGTTGTAAACCCTAATCAACCACTCAGAGGTGAGTAAATATTTAATTACCTATAATTTAATATGTCATAATATGTGAGTGGTAAATTTTTTCATTATCATTCAGTAAATTCAAGTTTAACTATAAAATATAAATGTTTAACATTTGAAATTATTATAAAAATATAATTATTTTAGGTTCTATATTTTTATTGTTTTAAAAGATTCCTACTACCTACCAAATATTTTTAAGACATTTTGTGCTCGTATGTTTACTATTAAAATTCTATAAATTTGTTACCTATTTGTTCCATTATGTTATTTGGTTGTTGATACTTTTGTAATGCTAGTTGTATGTGCTAGTCTATATGTTTAGATTCTGAGTAAAGTGATAGGTACCTATATTTGTTTTATAGGTAGTTAATTTTTAATGCATAGGTGTACCTATTCTATAAATACCAAGTTGCCATTTCTGTTACTCATATTCTTGAAAATTTATTAATTTAATAATTTGAGTTAAATGAAGTCAATTTTTATTTTTTTTCTGTAGTTTTTCTTAATTTGTTGTAAAACAATGACGACAACCTTTAAAACAACTTTGGTTAAATATCAATAACATAACAATTATTTTGAAGTAGGTATGTTATTTTTTTGTTATTTTAATGTTATATAGTTAATTACTAAATTTACACAACTGTATAAATTGAATTAATAAATGAATTAATGTATGGGAATATTCATTACCGATTTTTCTGTAATTTTTTTTTTTTTTTTTTCTGTTATTTATTACACTTTTTTTTTTAGATTTATGTGGTACACCAAATTATTTAGCTCCAGAAGTATTAAAAGTAAATATGTTTGATGATGCTGATGGATATGGATTCTCCTGTGATCTGTAATTATAAAATTAAGATCTATAAACTAATTTAATTTTAAAACTATTTAATTGCTTACTAATTCCCAGTGGCGTGTCCAACAAAATAATTGGGTAAGCCCGTTTTGTTCTGTACCGTAGTAACTATTTGGACTTATACTTTTTGAATAATAACAATAATATTGAGTCGTTTAAGGATAAATCGTTATCGATACGCAATTTCGTAAAAATTTAAAATTCAAACGCTCATAACATTTTTCCTATAATGAGGCTTCGTGTTTTCTCTTTAGCCATTTGAACTATTGAACACTTATGGATAAGTTAGTATTGAATTTTTTAATCTTATATATAATAAATACAAACAATTTTATGAATTTTCAACTACAAAATTACTTGCAAATTTTCGTGATTTTGAAAATAATTTAAATAAAATTTACTATAAACGCTTATAAAAAAAATTGTGCCTAATAGTTTTTAATTTTTTTTTAACTATAATAATACCAACTCATAAGGAACCTTGTATTAAATTTTCAAGTTTCTTTGGTCAAACAAAATTTCTTTATCGACACTTCAAAAAACCTAACCTCCCCCCCTGAAGTTTGAAATTGATGCATTATTTATTTCAATAAGTTATGCTGTTAAGACCCTCCCCCCACCAAAAAAAAAAACGCACATCACTGTAAAATCAATACATTCATCACTTCGTTCAGAATCTAAAGTAATATTAATTTATAGAGTAAATGATATTCTTCTATTTTTTGTAGATAGATGTGTGCGCAGCATCTTTTTATATTTTTTTCAGTTCCTGTAGTTTGAGTGGTATCATAATAATAATATGTAATAATAAAATTTTTACTTGTGATAAAAAAAAATCAAACAGTCAAATAAAAATTGGGCAGGCCCAGTCTTTGTCGGCCTACCCTGTACACACGCCACTGCTAATTCCCTTATAAAGATATTATTTTTTTTTTAATTTCAAATGTTAAATATTTTGTGGTGTAAAATTATAATTTTTAAATTTAAATTTCACATTTTTATTAATCTTGAAGATAAATATATTCTATTCAAGATAATAATGAACCACCCTTGAACATGCTAACTGAGCCTAGGTTTAGCTCCAAATCTACAGCTAAACAATTTGACATAAGGCTGTTAGTTATAGAAATGATATTTACCATTGTCACTCTTCTATGTCTTACGCATGAAATACATGTGGTAAGGTATGTTAATAGATTTATACTCTATATTCAAAATAAAATGCCTATTACACAAGGTGACAAATTAAAATATGTCAAGTTTTCGCATGTATCCACGCTCCCAGCAGCTGGCACAGTTGTTTTCATAATTTGCCCATCAGTCATGCTTATATAATTTAATATAATAAGTGCAGTCAGGGGGTTGCAGGGTATGCTGAGGCACCCCTAAACAAAAAAAGAGTTCTTTACATATAATACTTTTAGATTATGAAATGAGTTATTGTGTATAATATATTATAAAAATAACCAGACAATTTGTAGTTTTTTTTAATAATTTTGTTTTGTGACATGTTACTAAATACAATACATGCAGTATAATATATTATAATACTAATATCTTTTGAAAGGGAAGTTAAAATTTCCAGAAATATCTGCACTGTCTGAACATGAAGGCTGGCTCTACCTATAACTAGTATACTATTCTTATTCTGAATCAAGTATAGATGCAGAGGTAAAACTATTATTCATATGACAAAAGATTCATTTTTATCTTGAATAGAGTATAGGGATAAAGTGATTCAATTACAATTACAGAAAATGTTTCAACAAAAAGTTTACTGTTAAACTGCCACCAATAGCACATCTGAGTATGACATAAATGTGATTTTATTTCTTTTCTTTTTTTATATTTTTAAAAATGATCTGATTTAAATTGTGTTTAGTTTTACAATTGCACTTGCATGTATTTAATTATGTATACTTAATTAATTTAAAATTTGCTAAGTCTAGTTCCTAATTCAAATTATTCATGAATACATTTATAGGACTAAATATTGGTAGGAATGTAGGATATTAAATGTTTATAAATATTAAACATTTATATTTTATAATATTCAATTATGTATAGTATGTATTATATTGTAACAAATTAAAAATAATTCCTAACTAATTTTAAAATAATTGAAATGTTCATAATTTATGAATATGGATATGTATTTGTTCAACTTTGTATACACTTTTTAATAAACAATATTTAAAAACTATTTAATCCTATAATATTATAATGTGGGTTGAAACTTTAATCAAAGTTTTACTTGTGGTAAATAATTTAAATAATGTATATTTTTCTAGATTTGGTTAATTATGTTGCAATGAATTTATGTTCTATTTTTAGTTTTTCGTCTTTTAATCATTTTTAGAAAAAGTTACAATTACACTAGTTATTATAAATTTATATTTAAAAAAAATTTAATTAGCTTAAAAATATATTTTTTCATTTTTTAAAGAGTATAAGGACAATATTTGTTTAATTTTTTAGGGAATATTAGTATCATATTTCAACATTGTTTTAACTTGAAATTCCTAATATCCTGATGAGCCTATTATTACGTTTATATGCACAGCTTAACCGATTTAACTCTATTTGAATTAGTTAACTCACTGAGTTGTATATGTGTAAATGGGTGTTTACTTCTTTAATTTAAATGCAGTTTATCTAAAATGATTTGTTAATTCACATTTGAAATAACTGAATCAAAATTGTGATACTGAGATATATATCGGATTGAGATAAATCAGTTTGACAATTTTGTGTATAGACTTAAAAATGTAAACTGTTTTAATGGAAGCATATTGCATTATATAATTTTTTAGTCATGTACTCGTGTATACTAGCTCTTCAAATTAATGGATACAAATAAACATGACATTATAAGTTTTTTTTTTTTTGATTTTAGTAATACTAACTATTAACATACACCATGTTACCAATAATGATTTTATTTATTATAAATATTTTTATTTTTAGGTGGGCATGTGGTGTAGTTATGTACACACTGTAAGTAATTTTATTAGTTATCTAAATAAAAAATATTTCCCATTTTAAATAAAATTATTATTGGTATAACTTCATTGTAGATTAATTGGTTGTCCTCCGTTTTGGCACCGTAAACAGATGATTATGTTGAGAAATATAATGGAAGGAAAATACACTTTTAATTCTCCAGAATGGCAAGATATTTCTGGTAAACAAAAATAGTTAGTCTAAATTTAAAATAAACTATTTGATAAAATAAATAAATAATATAATTAATATTTTTTATGTAAATATTTTTAGAGGCACCAAAAGATTTAATTAGAAAACTTTTAGTTTTGAACCCAAATGAAAGGTTGACAGTAGATGAAGCACTGGAACATCCATTTTTTAATGTTAAAGTAAGTTATTTTTTAGACTATTTCAGTTTTCAATAGAAATAATTGTTTTAACACTTGTCAGTTGTCACATATTATGTATAAAAATTGGTACCTACAAAAAAATGATCAATCATGTCAAACACTATCTTCAAAAATATATTCATAAATATTCTGCCTTATTGAAGGATGTGACAAACAATTGTCTTATAAAACCATTTAAGTATACTATCTGATATACTGATTACCATTATTATTATTATAATTGTATTTCAAGTAATCATTACCGAGGAATATAATAGAGTACAACAGAGGTTCCCAAACTGTGGGTCGCGGTTATATTTTTGGTGGGCCGCGCTATATTTGTATATTGAAAAAATAATAATATTGTATACTGATAAAATCTATCTTTATATATATTTTTTGTTGTAAACAACTGATTCACTAAAAAAAAAGTCATTCATTGATATTGTGGGTCGCCAAATTTTAAAAAAATCCCAAAATGGGTCATACAATAAGAGGTTTCGGAACCTCTGGCAGTACCTACAACATTGTTTAATTGAAAATAGATAGCATACCACACATGCGCCTAATTGTCATTAAAATTTGTATTAACTTTTATTTTAGATGTTTGATCAAGATATTGCACCACTGAAAAGAACATTAAGTTTAAGTTCATCAAAATTCAATCAAATTTCAAAACTGGCTAAACAAATTAAAGTAAGACCATTTAATGCTCGTAAGAAATTTTTATATGCTATCCTAGTAGTGCGAGTGATGGTCAGGTTATTACAATTATTACCATGTTCAACTGGTAAGATTTCTATAAAATTGGTTAAACAAGATCCATACAGGCATAAAATATTGAGAAAAGTAAGTAAAAGCTGGTTGTAAGATATTTAAAAATTATATTAATAATTAAAAAACTTTATAGCTTACTGATGCGATGGCGTTTAGAGTCTATGGACACTGGATTAAAAAAGGAGAAGGGCAAAATAGAGCTGCTCTTTTTGAAAATACACATAAGACTGAATTAAAAGTAATTTACATGAGTAATTTATCGCCATCATTATAGATATTTTAGTAATATATTTATTATATTATTTAAGATAGTCCATATAGAGACTGTATTGTTAAATTATATTATGAAAATAGTCAATTAAGTTTTATTTAAATGAATGTCTTCCATTACAAACTTTTTATTAGTTTTGTTGTATTATTGATGTTAAACATTATATATAAATTTATAATTAAGTAGGTACTAGTGATTAATTTTAGCATAATTGTTATAAATTGGTTGAATAATAATAAAATCTGATTTGAATTGCTTTCAAACTAAAGTTTTTTTTTTTATAGAATTGGCAAAGTATAATAAAAAAATCAATCAAATAGTTTTATTTTAACTTTTTAAGTAAATATAAAATTTACTGGATGCTAGATTAACATCATAGCGCATTGTGAGGCTTTACAATAACTAATTTATACTTATATTATAGGTGTACAATGAATAAACATTTTAAATTTTATCTGAATTGAATAATATTTTGAAATTATTTTAATTATTTGCTTTTTTTTTAGCTGCACTTTTCTTAAATATTAAACCAATTTTATCTTAATGATGTTAAATCAATATTAATCAGACGAGTATGTCTGTATAAGACTTAGGAGCCTAAATGAACATGTTTCACATGGAAACTTCTATAAATTATTATTGTATGTACTTATTTTTGAATATGTTTTTTAACAACTTATATTCTGTGATAATACTTATTATTTTATTAAAATATCTAAGCTTATAAATTGATGTATAGTATAACTTCGATTATCTGGGGTAATGATGGTGAGGGGGTCAAACAGATAAATGAAAACCACGGTTAATCAAGACTATATATTTATTTATTTAACAATGTTATATAAATATGTGTGTACATTGTCTTACTATAAAGTTATCAGGGCTTAAAATATGAAGTAATTATTATTTTTTTAAACCTATGTACAACACAGTCTACACATGGTTTAATTAATCATTATTTTTATCGTTCTCAATCTAAGTGTATAATATAATATTTTTTACTGTTTACATGCCTATTTCTTTACTTTTGTACTTTTGATACATACAAATTTTCGGAAGAGAGAGTATGGTTAATCGCGAACATAGATAATCAAGATTCTACTGTATTCTGTTTTCTATCATTCAGTTTATTGTATGACTGTACACTATTCAATAGTTCTCCACATTTCAACCATTATCAATTATTCACCATAGAAATGAAGAAAGAGCTAATATTATTTGAAAAGTACACATTTTTAAATCCACTTTTTGGATTCCCTAATGCCCTCCATAGTACACTATATATTTTTAATACATATTTTTAGTGTTTCTTATTTAATGTTAATAATATTTCTAAATTAAGGGATAGTAATTTTCAGTAAATGCTATTAACCTTTTACTCTTAAAATGAGAAAAAAAGAAAAAAGATCTCTCTATTTTAATTTCCACAACACATTTTTTGAAATATTGTAAAATAGTAGTATAAGATTTTGTCTATAATGAAGAAAACTGTTGTAAAAATACATAGTTTTAAAAGTGAAAAATACTTGTTTTTTTTAGTGTAATAAGTTCTGATGTAAGGCCACCAAATTATATTAAACCATAACAACAGTTAAATTTTAATTTGTTATTAATATTTAATAAAAATTGTAAAACAAATTAAATTTTTTTTAGAAAATTAATACATTTTATTTATTTTAATCTGTAATTTGGTAATTGTTCTTAAAATAAATAGTTTTCTTATACATTTAAACTTTTACTATATAGATATATTTAGGTATAATTAATCATATAATATAATTAAATAATTATATTGTCAATAATTATTAAGAAAAATCAAATATTTTAGTACACTAGAACTGTATGCAACTACAATTAAGTTCTAAATAAGTAATTTAATTAATTTAAGAGGAATTTATCATAAAATTAGTTTCTTTTTATTTATCATTACAAAAAAAACTATTTTGTATAAAATTAGGTATGTACTAGGTATACATAATATTTTTCAAGCTATTAAAAAAGTGTTAATTTAGTGTACTCACTCTTTTAGTAAATGTTTTCAATATTTAAGTTATTAAAGAAAAACAACTTATATTAGGACGCTAATATGTTAATAAATAATGGTAAATAAAATATATGTGTATGCTTACTTAGCATGACAGTTGTAGTATCATAATAAAAGAACGAAATATGTATCCATGCATATAATTTACTGCTCTATTATACTGTAAACTTACTCTAAACAAATTAATATTTCACATGGTAGTAGTGGAGTCATGTAAGTTTACAATAGAGGAGGACATAAGTTAACTTAAAGGTAACTTAAGAAACCCGCCTTGCACTCCCACCTGTCCAATCAACAATGCCATTGATCTCAGCTCGTAAATCGTAATGCGGACTCCACAGTTGGTTTAAAGCTACTTTAAAAGCTATGGTTGGGAAAATTCCATAGACATACTTTCTTAATATGTCTATAGAAAATACATACTTCTGTACCCTTTCTCGAATGACGCTTATGCAGAGTTACCAACTGTACTAGATAATTTATTTAACTTTAACTTACTAATTTATTTCGTTTTGTTTCAATTCATTTACATATAAGATTATAAAAAAAATCTACAAAAGCAACCTACTGTTATTACCTAAGTAGATTCTTCAATAATCAATTGTTATTATGTATTATGTATAATTTTAACAATTTGGCTACAAATTAAAAAAGTGGGTTAGTGGGTACCGCTCTGCTGTACATTAGGTGCCGTGTGGATCACTATATATTGTAGGAGGGTTAAATTTGAATCCAATGATAATTATCATTGTATACGAAAAACGATTCTGAGCGGAGATGATTTGTCAGCCTAGGATATAATTTCCAGTGGTTAATGAAAAAGGTGGTTTATGTTGTAATGGCCTATACACCAAAATTTAAGTTCTTTTATACCTAATAATTAATGTAAGCTAAACTTATAAAAAATTTTGTTTTAAATTTTCAACTCTTAGCTACTTATACAAAAAAATGTATGAATTATCCCTACAAAATAATTTTTAAATATTCATGATTTTGACAATTAATTGTCGTAAATATTTGAACTTCAAATTCTAATAAAAAAATTGTGTCTATGTATTCTTATAATTTTTTAATCACTATAAGAATAACTTATGAGGAAATTTGTATTAAATTTTCAAAACTTTTTGGTCATCCAAAATTTTTTTATCGACACTTCAAAAAATTTTCCCAAAAAAATCAAAAATTTCAGTGGTCTATAAATAACTCAAAAAAAGTCAAAAATTTTTGAAAATTCAACTGTATATAGATAACACTGACATAAACATTTAGTGAAAATTTCAAGTATTTACAGTGATTAGTTTTTGAATTACAACCATATAAAAAAATCAATTTGGTCGAAAACTGGTTTTGCGTAAAAATTCCCGTTTTTCATTATTTTTATTTTTTGGTTTTTCCCGGCGCTTTTGAAAACTATTGGGAAATTCAAAAAATGACCTCCCAACGCACCAACAAGATTTATTTTGCTAGCGGAAACCACCCTTAAAGTTTGAAATTAAAGCATTATTTCGACACTTTCTCGTGTACACAGACACAAAAAAAAAACACACTTCGTTCAAAATCTAAAATATGAAGAGCAATACATTTTAATAAAGATTCTGTTTTTATTAATTACATAACTAACATCGTTCTGAATCTTAAAACTTTACCTATTTATTTATTATTTTTTCTAGTTAATTCTATCAAATGACAACTTTTACAATTATTCTATTATACATTTGTACATTGGTGATGGTTCAATTAAAACTTTAGATTCAAATTATTTAGTATAATCTGTCCGCTGCCCCTTAATTTTAACTTAATTATTTTAAATTGTACATGAAAGCCGAAAGGTATTAGGTAATCTAAAACATTTTAGTTATTAATAAAAGTCAACAACACATATGAAAGTGACTATGTGAGATACCTACCTATAGGTACACCTAATTGTTTTGGTCTTATAAAAGTTCAAATAGTAAAATGATTTATAAGCAGAAAAAAATTATTGTAGGTATCTAATTAATACTAAATAAAGATTTAACTAAGTTTTTAATTTTTTATGATAGGTATTTAATAAGTTCTATAAAATCTATGTTTGAAATATAATTAAAATCAATTTGTAGATATTTATAATTATAAAAAAACATTCAATAGCTGCTTAGACAGTTAGACAATATATAGCAATGGCAAT
Organism: Aphis craccivora; assembly: GCA_009835225.1. Lineage (NCBI taxonomy): Eukaryota > Metazoa > Arthropoda > Insecta > Hemiptera > Aphididae > Aphis > Aphis craccivora. The sequence continues at coordinate 21,759 of VUJU01001391.1, read as the reverse complement.
TAATTTATTCAATCCCATTAGTTAATATTGTCATTATATTATGATGATATTTAGATATAATATTGTTGTGAATTTATGATGTAAATGAGTACGTCACATGTTGGTATGTAAATTACCAAATTGAAAAAAACAACAAAGTACCAATTTATTTTAAATTGAAGTATTGTCTGTATTCCACTACTATGATAATTGATTGGCAATAATTTCAATACCTACTTATTAGTTATTTTACAAAGTAAATCGATGGTATTCAGAAGTCGTTCATAAGATTATACAAAGTGTTTTTTGATTGCGTTAATGACGTAAAATAATAAACAGTTTTAAAGAAAATGTTAATAGTGGTTTAAAAATATCTGTTTTATGTTTATGTTTATCATCATCATTATTTAGAAAAGTTTGTATTAATGTAGGTATATGGTCACAAATAATTTTAATTTTCGAAAGATAATAAATACATGGATTAAGTGATATTCATACGTTTATTATAATATTGTCCATATTTTGTTCTGTACTCGTACTTCGTAGTTTTCAAATTGGTTGAGTAGTTATTAATTATTACTATTGTAAATGTGTACATTGTACCTATTTAGGTATTATACGTATTATGCATTAAAGGTATTATTATAATATACCTATATTATGTTCAGAATAATAACCAACTTGCATTTCTTACAGGCCACGGCAGTTGACTTGAAATGTTAGAAATACAATGAACTATGAAGGTCCTCAAAATCACTCATTGTGAAAAACTGCAGTTGTGATTTAGAAGCGAGAAGAAAATTTCAACCAGTCGACGAAAACGTGTTGTGTGAACATTTAAGAGGTTGTAATTTCAGTAGCTATAGGCTGCTCGATTCCAATTTCCAAATTCCAATGATTTTATTTAATATAATAATACATATATATTTTTGTATTTTAGCGCATACGGTATGACGGTATACGCACAGACTATATATAGTCTGTCGTCTGTGATATACGGACATACGGTATATGATCTCAATAATCGAATATAATGTGCCTATATAGGTAGGTATAGACTATAGGTAGTAATATGTATGTTGACGCGGCGACTACTGAAGACATTTCCAAAATGTTGGCCTCCACGTGACAAATTTAGACAACAGGTAGGAATAATATAAAACCTATGCGTATGTATTACATTTAAATATCATCTAAATATAGATAATCGAAATCCCCTCCCACACACACACACACATTCACCACAACTCGTCATATTACTGCGAATTCCCTTGACCCGATTTCCGGTCGACGACGTACAATTTTATATTTTATTTATTTTAGCATTCTTATTCCCCTCCTCCCACACCAACCCCTTGACGACCCTCTGAAATTCGAGTCTCGCTCTCACGGCACACGGGGCACAACTCGGCCCGCAGGTTTCGCGTAACATTCCACTTTCCACCCCACCGTCGACCGTAATTTACACTATATATATAATATACCGTCTATAGGCCCCCCCTCCCCACGGACATTTGTTAATATTATTATTATAGAGTTAGCAGTTACAACGACAATAATGCGAGTGGCACTATTACTATATTACTATTTACTATATTAAACCGTATACATAGTAGGTACGTACGCGCAATAATAATAATATTATTGCGCGGCGCGCGCACACGTATTATTATTTCCTACAATACCGTACCTATTGCGGTGTCGGTAAAATCGAAACGTTGCCAGTTCGACTATATACTATGTATAATAATATTATAATATGACCGCGTTGATTTCGTCAGGAAAATAAAACAAAATAAAGAAATGGTACTCGGCGAGCAGACTCGTACCGGGCCGGCGTGGCGATGGTCGTACGGTTATATACGGGCGTCCCCAAGGGGGGGCAAGACGGGGCACTTTCCCCCCTGGAAATTGGAATAATGTTTTTACCACAGCAATTGGTGAAATTCCCAATGAGAAATAAGCTTCTAAAAATAGGTCTACCTATGTAATCAGATAAAAATAATTTTGCCCCCCCCCCCTAGAAAAATGTCTGGGGACGCCCATGCGACTATAGGTACGCCGTAATAATACGCCGTATTATTATTGTCGTAGCGGGTAATAACACGTTGTCGTCGACGTAGGGAGATCGCCATTTTATTTCCGATCCGTGTACAATAGCGGCCTACGACGGTGGCCGCTGTGACGTTCTATCGAAAATATCGTATTGTTAAGTGGTATACGCGGTATAATAATATTATACTATTATACCATAAAACAGACGGCGGCTCGGCGAACGGCAGAGAGGGAAAAACGATTTTCCCAGACAATATTTCGATTCTAACGAATGTAAAATAAAATATATCGTATGATATTATCATTATTATTATTATTTTGTATTCGTGGACGACGTTTACACCGCTCGCGACCAACCCGTATGGCCGTATGACGTTATGATTTTTATTAAATGTATACGTTTTATTTGGGTACATAATATTATTATTTTTACAAAGAGGGGGGGGGGCGCCGGGATGGACAACGCGCCGGTAAAAAATTCTACGCGACACCGGACACACGCAGACGAGCGCGCGCGGCACATTACGCACAAAAGTGAAACGAGCGTTGTCGCGTCCGCCGAGTTTTGCCGCGCACTCGCCTCTCCCCGCCCGGGCGTGCGCGCGGTGTGTACGGCGGGTCGCCGGTCGCCACGCCGTGCCGTCACCGCCGTCGTAATAACCGTACGCACACGACTCGATACGGACGCCACGCCCACCCGGTGGACTTGTACGCGCCGGATTGGACGGCGGCCCGGACACGTGAGCAACTGCCAGCGTGCAGCGCCCGGGCCCCGCCGCCGATCATTTCGACTCGCGAAAATCCTACGCGCACCACGTAGCCCGTCGCGCACCCGGCACCGCACAAGCCAGTAGCCTCAGCGGCACAGCGACGACCGACCTGTGGGCACGTCACACTTAGAGCTGTTATTGTTTTTTTTATTATTTTTCGTTTTTTAGTTTTCGTTGTCACGCGCTTCACAACCCGTTCGTTTTCGTTATTGTTGTTGTTGTTGTTGTTGTTATTATTATTATTATTGTTGTTGTTATTATTTGAAAAATTTACGATTTTTAAAATAATATATAATAGCCAGGTATATTGCTTCTGGTCCCCGGGTGTACCACAGACGTCGTCGACGCGCGTGCCACCGCCGCTCGTTTACGGATCTACTGCCGCCGGTTCGTACCGACTGGAATACATTTCGCGCGACACGAGTAGGAAAAACTGTAAAAGCCCGTCGTCGTCCGCGTGACGTTTTCGATCGGTTTCCCGCGTCGCCGGCGGTTCGCGCGCGCGTCACGTTCAAAGACATGAAGCGACCGCGGCGATCGTGACTCAGCACGGCAGGGCGTCTCGCGATTGTGTAAATGGTGTTTGCGTCCAGGGCACTGTGATATGTTTGCGGTTGACACGTGGACGACGACGACGGAGGAGGTGGCTTGCCCGGGCCAGCATGAGCATGAGATGCGGGCTACAGACACTGCTTGAGGCTGCCCGATTCGTCGAGTTACAAGAAGAGTTCGAAAAACAACAGTTGGTCACCTTACACGCAGCCGGTAACGATCATACGATATTTATTTATTAATTTATTATTATAATATTACGACATGGTATAATGCAACAAAACCGTTTTATCTCCGACGTACATACCTACGAGTTGTGGGAAAATCGTTTTTCTCGTTTTTCCCGGTCACGCAAAATTTCTATACGTTATTTTTTTTTCTCACATCCGACCACCTCCTTTCCGTGGCGGCGTCGCTCTCGTGCGCTCACCGCCGTGCATTGTACGTGTAGAACGGTGCACGAGCACGATGAAAGTCAATGGGGTGGGGGGGGGAAGCGATGCGTATTTGGTGCCGGTTGGAGGGTTGGCCGGGCGTGGAGGTGTGTATACCATGGGTTCCCTGGGGTAGAGGGGGGGGCAACGAAGATTCCGTGAACGGATAGAGAGCGGGCGTGGCAGGGCGCACTGTATTTGTGGAATGACCTTCGTTGTCCTCTCTCTCACAACGTGCGACGCGGTACGGTGGTCGCTGTTGCCGCCGCCGCCGTCGTCGTCGTTGTTGTTTGTACATTATAGTCATCACTCGTCGTTGCCCGATTGCCGTGGTGGCCGCAGTTGCCAGAGCGTGGATTCTTGTTTGCCGGCCCGAAGACGCACACCAGTCCAGTGTCGCGAAGGTCACGTGCTGCGGGAAAACTCGCCCTCTCCCTCGTCGGCCCGCCGACTGTAATACAACGCGTGCATGTGCGCGTGTGCGTGTAAACATTTGCCACATGGCTCTCCCACTCTTCTGCCACGCCGCCTGTCCGACGACCGCCCCTCGCTTAGCGGCTTTCCTCTTCCCGTTGAAAATGCATTTTTTTTTTTTTTTTATTATTATTATTAATTTCAATTTATTACTTATAATAATATCGCGTGCACATCGGAACATTATAATGTCATGTTTTTTAGCCGCGGTGTTGGCCATCCTGTTGGTAGCACACGGTCGACCACGTGGAGTTAGCTGCCTGGCCGTGTCCGTCGTCAATGCGATTTTATTATTATTATTATACTACGGCGGGCCTCTCTCCGACCACCTCCTACGACGTACGTTTTGGACGTGCGTGTACGTACACGCTGTGATACGAGATCGATTCGAAATGGAAACGTTCACAACGCTCGTGTTTTAGGTTTTTTGTTTTTATTTTCGTTCTCGTCAAGTCTGTGTGTGTATTTTCAATTTTGTATTGCACGTGGGTCGGTGTCTTCCTACTCGTCCGACAAATCAAACACTCTCCACCCTAGGAACCTAGATATAATAATATAACTTATAGACAATAGACGCGTAATTGATGTGGATATCTACGAGTTACCGACTGCGATTATAGCAGGTCGGTATTAAACTATTATAGTAGAATAATATTGTTATTGGTCGTCTCGCGGATATTTCTCTCTCTCACGACGAACTCGATTATTATACTATTATAATAATAGGTATACGTATACGTTTCTGAATTGGCAAAGGTGAAAGCGCGAACTCTGGTTCCCGCAACACCAACTAATTAGTGATTGGTTCCTAATTTTCCAGCAAGCGTTCTCGGCTTGGTTGGCGAACCTGGGTTTCCCTAACTTGCGTTTCCCCCTTTACAAGACTTGCGGTGGTAGGGGGGGGGCGATGATGATGTTTCGACGACTGTGACCAATTATTTCGTTGTCTCTGCTGCAATCCACTATACCGTCTACCCGGTTAAACGTTTTTGTTTTTCTGGTTCCTCTAGGTTATTCGTCGGTAATACCGCAAACACCGATGACCGATGGTCGTAGATGCAGGAATCGCTAAAAAAACACTCGTATTGTCAAAATTGACTTAGAAAGATCTAAAGCTTTCGTTCGTGTCCGTGTCCGATTATTGAACGTCAATTATATACTATTATGATTATGTTGATATTTGACGTTTGTCGCCAACACATGAAATTAATGTAATATATTATTATACTGCCGCGTATGAGTGTTTAATCTTAATTGTGTATTTCACGTGTTGTGTTAATTATTGACTATTGTACAAAACACCATTAAATTAACACTTATCGCTATCTGATGGTCATGATGATCAATTAATACATACTCTCGTTATTCTTAAAATATGTTTGTAAAAGTTTATATTGTAATAATAAAAATAAGAGGGTCAAGACGAATATTACTACTCAAATAATTGTTATCAATTTTAATAAATCGTAATTATTCTTTTGGCGTAATAGGTACGTTTTATTAAAAAATATAAACAGTATAATCGTTCATTAATTATGTATCGGGTAAAAAAAACGTACCGAGCGGCGAGCACAACAGAAGTAGACTTTATATTTGTATTTTATTATATTTATTATTTACTTCTGGGTATATGTTTGCTTTTCGCTATTTTATCTTTATGTTATACTTAATATACTTGTAAATAGTTGTAAATGTTTTCTAAAAACTAAACAAAGTAGGTAGTATTAAACCACAGTACAAAAGTTGATTATATATTATTTTTATTAATATTGTCCTCAGTTTTTTATTTAGTCTATTTTATTGATGCGTTAAAAGTTGTGTAATATTATTTGACCGTTGTCTCATTAGTAGATGAGATACTGAAGTATAAACATCATTGTATTAATGTGTTATTGATTGAATTACGTTATTTTTTTCATGTTAAAAAGTATTTATTTGCTCAAATATTATGACTTATACGGTAGATAATGTAACCGTTGCAGTTTATTTTTAAATTATAATAATATCATACTAAAAGTTAATGACGTTTAGAATGTTTAGACTTCTATTTTATTCTAATTTCTAAATAAATTATTTAAATTCAATAACTTTTTGTTTATTTAGATTCTGATTAATACAAGGAATTTATTTTAATTCCAATTTTTTTATCACTTATTTTGGAGGGTTAGAAGCATTCAAACATTTTATTACCTTATATCTTTACAGGCTTCATTAAAAAAATTTAAATTCGACATTAATACTAATTTACAAGGATACAATGTGATATTAGCCATTAGGTAGTTTTAAATGTTTTAACTTATAACTTATAATATATTCATGTATTCCCTTATTATAGGTAATTATAAAATGTTGAAAATAAATATCTATGAATCAGATAGATACAAATACAGTATCTATGCCGCTAAAGATGATTTAAACATCGTGTATCATGGTATTCTTACAGACAACCGTTTAATTGTTTCCGGTATTTGTAAATAAAAAATTACGAATACTAGGGCCTAGGATCCATTATTTGTAAGACAGAGACAGAATGATAGATGAGAGTTGTGATAGTAAATATCATATTGATAATATTTTAGTTTCATTTATTTTATGTTCGTAAAGTTACAATGTTGTTTGAAATTTTCATAATTGTTTAGTTGATATCAGGACTTGATGTTTTAAAGTAAAGTAGATTTAGTGATCTTTGACATTAATCATCTGAATGGTCATGAAAAGAAATAAAGTAATTATTTTTTTTTAAACAATTAACATTAGATGAACTTCAAATTGTTTTTATTATTCTTACCATTATAAATAATGATACATTAATATTATATTATCAATTAATAATTTAGTATTTATAAATATAGTCAACAAATGTAAATCAATGTCTATTCATTTCATGGAGCTATTTTGAATTTTAAAGGTTATTAATTTACTATTGTGATTAATCTATGATTTATATGACTATATTAAGTAATAAGTATTGTGATTAACATTAATTCAATTACGCATGTATCCCTTTCTTTATTCTTTAAAAATTACTCGATAATTTACTAAGCTCATTACGAATGATAGAAAATTACTTATTCATTATTGTACAAGTAATGAAATTATTGTATTTTAAAGCATAAATACAGAGTTACTTAAATATCATAAAAATAAATAATTTTTTTTTTTTTATTAAAACAATTAATCATTTCGTAAAATGTCAAAGTAATCTATTTATATATATATATATTAAAGGAAGTTATATATTTCTTGTTTATCACAACAGTTGTTAAAAATACTTGGGTACTTTTTAAATTTAAATATTTTTCTTTTGAGGTGTTTTTGAAAAGTTGATAGACAATTTTACTTTAGTACATCATTTCTTTAAATGCATTTATTTATGGGTGCTCTTCACCGGGCCTAAAATGTTAAGTTGTACCTACAACACGTATGATAAATATAATTATATTATATAGTATACACTATAGTGTTTTCTCTGCTATTTACTACTAAATTTTACTATACATAATTATAAAACATAAAAGGGTAATTTAACTATAATTGACTGTAATTATACGCCATTAATTATTTTATTTTTCAGTATAAAACCCAATATCAATTTTTTTTGTTTTGATTTAATAGAAACCAATTGATTAAGTTTATACATTTATTTAGATCTTACATTGGAGCATTTAAAATTTTATTTGAGTTGCCTAACAAAACAATAATTATACATATTATATAGTGATCCTTAATGTTTTTCTTGATTGGTATTGTGTACTTATTTAAAAATTAGTATAATCTTAAGGGTTTGTAGCTATATTGTATTAAAAAAAAAGATCTACAGAATTGAACTATAGTCTAATATGAATAGTTCTATTTCAAATGTATATTAAATGTGTTCGAAGTTTCTAACATATAATTTATATGTATTTATTAGGTACTATTGAATACAGTTATGACTATTTAAATAATTTTTTTTTTAAATTATTAATTTTACTTTTTAAATATATGATAAAAAATGAATATAAGTACTTTATATTTTAAAGTGAATTGTTTTACTGATTTGTGTGGTAAATTAGGAATTTGATTTTTCAAGTAATTTTTGCCTTGTATTATTATAGTAGGTATCTATATAATGTATATTGCAGATAAAATAGAATTTTTATTGGAGAGTGATTGTTGTTTAAATTTGAAATACTATACCTTTGGCCCCTGCTGTGAAAAGACAGTGTTAGAGTCGTTGAGAAATAGTAAATCGATAACAAAACACTAAATCAAATAAAAATAATTTATGAAAATAAATAAATTTGGTAATGCCACGCATGGTGGATATCAATTTCAGTCCCCATGGAATCATTACAGTCCGTGACTCAAGTTTTTTTGTAATTTCACGAAAACCGTATTCTGTACTTTAGTGTGAGGTAGTAGCGCCGTCGCGTCGTCGTCCATGGTGTTGGATATACAGCGCAATTTTATTATGTGCGTTTTTCTCGTCGATAAAAACTACTACTGTGCACCGGAGAAATGACTAATGCCGCCGCCCTCAAGACTGACGTCACGACGACGGTGGCCGACGTTTATTTCAATAATGATGAAATTTTTTTCCCATCACAAAACGCAGGTGTTATAATAGGATACGATATACCTATAAATTCAATTGATTTAGTGTTAAACTTTAAAGCACTAAACATTTTAATGGATTAAATTATTTAAATTCTAAATGCACTAATAAAATTAAAAATTATCAACCTTAAAAACAAAAACAACACTGTTCTTTTATTCTAATTTTTACATTCGTACGTTTTTGTATTCAAAATTAAGAGTCGATTTATTTTAATGTAGTATACATTTATATAATCATTTTTACTTTTCATATTTACAATAAAATACATATTAAACACAAACTATAAGGCCAATTATGACACAAGACATCAATGTATATTTTTAATTTACAGTCTTAATCACGTTATCCCTTCTATTAAGTATTTGCCATGTATCATAATATATATATCATACCTATAATCAATCGACTATTTAGTCATTTTCTAGTCAAAATCTTCAATAATTTTATTGTGCACAAACATTTCTTCAAATCAGAATATGTACTGTGCAATTTGGTATTTCATTCACAAGGCCGTCAAATTAATTTATAGTGTATATAACTAGCAATAACCTCCTTCCACAAAACAAAACAAAAAAAAAAAATACAAACGCAACAAAGTTCGAGCCTTATATTTTATTATAATAAATATTTTGGTTTTTCGTGTTTATCGTCTTGTTATGGATTCGTGTTTATTTTTATTCTTCTTATTTACAATGCCATTCATTAGGGAGAACAATAGCGAAGGAAAAAAAATCAGTTTCTCATTACACCGTTGAAATAGTGTTTTTTTTTTAAATAATTTTTTAATACCTACCTTAGATATCGTATAGAAAGCTAATGAACGGTCGGGTCGAAAAGAGACATCGTCGCCGTCGCCGCCGCGACTTAGTGGGAGACGGGAGTGCTGGTCGGTTGGCGACGGCGGCAAAGCTACGGTCAGGAGTGGGGCGACGATCGTACCGCGCGATCTGCGGAGGGGCTGCCGCCGACTGCCGTGCGCCGCGGTGAAGCACATGGGCCCGGTTGTATTGTTGTTGCGCATGTACCGACTGTCGCCGCGCCGCACCTCCACCGCGGGGACCGCCGCCGCCGCCCGGTCGACGTAACTGAGCAACACAACACGTTGTTGTCTGCTGCTGCTGCTGGCGGCGGCGTGCTCGCCGCCCGATGATACACGCGGGCACACGGGCACCAGACCGCCGCCGGGATTTGGAGTAATCAATGCGGCGTTGCCGCTCCGCGCGATTCGACGGCCGCCCACTGCCGTGCACGAAATCGGCAACCGTCGAGCCGAGTCGCGACCGTTTCGAGTGTTGTGTGTGCGTACGTTTGCCAACTCGTTTTCTGCCGGTCGTGTGTTTTCCGCTCGCGCTCGACGGACACGTCTTGCACGCCGTTTGCGGATTTTTTTTTTTAAAAAAAATTTCTTCTCGGTCCTGAGCGACGGCCATACGCGCGCACACGTGAAACCGATCGGTGGGAGGGTAGGTGGAGGTGTTGCGAAGCGCGCGCGAATCGGCGGCGGCACCGTCGGTCGGTCGTCTCCGCCGTCGTCCGGCAGGTGGACTTGGGTCGCGCGCGCACAGCGACAACAACTACGCGCCGCGCTGAAATTTATTCTAATAAAATATAATAATAATAATTACGGTACAACTATTGTTTTTTTTTTTTCGAATGTGTAGTGTGCATAATAATATTACGACCGCGCACCGTGCAATAATAACGAAATTAGAAATTGTATTATTATTTTCCCCGTCCTGCAGTCGGGGTAACGTCGACAGACCAATCCTTTTTCTCACAGCGTGCACGATATACCTTTTCACGTCCCATTTTTTTTTCCTGGCCGCCTTTAGATTGACGGCGTTGGCTTTTTGTCAAACTGGCAGAAGTCTCGTTTCGAAAATACGCTAGATAAATCGCATCGACCGTATTATTATTAATATTATTTCAATACTGCTCTATAATATGGCGTGCGCACTACACGGTAATGCAAATCTAAGTTGGCTTGTCGTTTTTGCGCTCCTCGCAGTGTCGTTTGAATATTATACTGTTATAAATCATCCGCTATAATATAATACACAGTTATAGACTATAATAGTAGTTATTGCTTTAAGCTTTTTGATACCGATCGAGTAATTAAAATATAACGTCTAAAATATAGAAATGTTCAGGGACAGTGTTTTAGCCGACCTAGGCAATTTTAACATTTTCGTATACCAGGTATCATATTTATAATTAAAAATCGATTTTGTTCATACGAAATTTGCCGCCCCCTAAACTAGTGTCTCCCTAGGTGTCTGTCTATTTCGCTACCACATTAGACCGGCCCTGATAATATTATTCTGTGATATACGAGGATGACGACCCGTTGGTGCTGTGGTTACAGGAAATCAAAAATCAGGCTAATAGTTTTCGTAAAATAACGTTGTAGTTGTACTATAATTCTAGTTGATATTGGTAGTTATGGTATTATGGCTGACAGTTGTATAATATTATTATGTTGTTGTTATTATTATTACTACTGTTATTTCTTTTCTAACAACATGTATCTTCTATGAAAACATCCTGTAATATACAGAAGACAGAACACAGCTTTACAGTTTACTTTCAATGTTTTTCTTATTGTATGCACCAGCAAGTAATTATTGATACATTCGAATATTCGATGTTTATGCGTACCGATGTATTATAAAATAGATAGAAAAATAAACTAATGTTAATCACAATTTGTCATATGAAGTGAACCCTCGAGTGAACCTGATAAAGGATATTTATTTTAAAGCAGACACTGCAAATATATAATTTATCGAACGTTTCCTGTTCTACCGTCGTTCGCAAATGAAGATGAAGATGTTCACTTTTAATGCCTATACCTACGTATAGGAAAGTTGTATTGAGACGAATCAAAATTTTACATTTATTTTCTTGTTCTAAAGCCGCTTTCTTCTTTTCATGTTAAATTTTTAGCATTATAAATACACTTATAATTTTTATTTTTTAAGCAACTTACCAACCCCCATAACTTTCATTTAATAATGAATTTATTTAAACTGATTTTTAAAATTTTAAATACGCTTAAAGACCATAATTTAAAATGTTTAAAATTTGTTATTCAACAATTTCATTTTAATATCCTTCATTTTTTGTAAGGAATGTCTCGTAGTACAAACTTATGCTTTTCAATTAAGGACCGTCCTTTTTTACTGTAAATTATTTATAGTGAATAATGTATTTTTTTTAAATTTAAATTTACTTAATTTATTCTAAATATATAAACGACTAATTTTATAATTTATATTAAAAATAATATAGTCCTTTAAAATTGATTTACAAAAATTAAACTAGATATTATAATAAATTGGATCTTGTATTTATTATATTTTAACCACTTTTATAAATTATAAATATTTATAGATTAATATAAATTTTTAACATTTTCAAATAACCATAGCCACCATAATTTTCAAACCCATTTTATCATGGACCTATTATCCTTAGTACATTAAGTTAAACAACTCAAACACTAGGTACTATAATATATTCATTAATGAAGGAAAAATGGTGGTAAGCATTCTTGGTGAATCACCCCATATAATATGTGTGTATACATTCACACTTAATAAACAATTATATTAAAATTTTAAAATGTACTAGCTTTGTCATGACGTTTTTATTGGCTTTATTATGATGAAGAAAATTAAATATTTATTCTAATTTTTAATTTTAAGAGCATTCCCTATTATTTCAACACTCAATCCGCCAACAAAATTAAATAGGAACATTGTAGAAATTAAATACTTTTAGTGAAAAAAACTTCAGGAAACTCAGTGAGAGATCTATGTAAATTTTGGATTGGAGTGTAACTTTTGGACATATTTTACAACTGTGCAATTATTTTTAAAGACTTTTTCGAATTCTGGGCTATAAATAGAATTCACTATTTAAAAATGTTGTAATCGTAATACACTTTTTTAAGAATATCTTTAAGTTATGCGAAGTATTATTTTATAATTTATTTATGTTGTGTTTTTATAAGCGAAATTGAACATAGTGATGTTCAATTTTTTGTATTTTTTTAACCATATTATTTAGAACTAGAATTTGTTTCATACATTTTATAATCATAATAAAATTAGCTTCCATTGAGTTGACTCATGTGAGAAAAGTTTAAAATTCTGTTTTGACTTGTACTTAATATTCAAAGTTCAAACCATACTGTTAATGCGTACGGTGTGAATTTGTTATGATAATGGTTTTTTTAAATAGGTAACTGCTTCTAGTTAGATGCATTTTGAATTAACAGATGGCGTTACACAAACATAATAATAAAGTAACACGTATGACGTATCTATATTATCATCTATAAGGATTTAACTATAACTCAATAACTGTAAATACTTGTTTTGATTAACATTTGTTTTTCTTGATAAATTCAGTTGTTTAATAAAAATAACTTTTACTTATTAGTTATTGTAATAAATTATGAAATCAAAATTTGATCAGAGATAAAATTAAATTCATAGTTCTCCAGTTGGTGTTAAATTTTTTGTTATTATTAATTCTTATAATTTATATGTATACGTTTTATCAGTTTTGTAGATATAAATTGTTCCATTAAAATTTTTTTTTTTGAATTTTTAAAAACTATATTAATTTAATAATAGTGTTATACCTACCTACTTAATTTAATTATTAAAATTAATTAGATAATATTTAATTAGGAATACATCATTCTAAATTAAAATATTAGCAAAATAAAGTTTGTTTTTCAAGAACTTATATTTTCTTAAAATGTTAAATTAGAATATTATAATAATAGCGAAATTAGTGAATTTAATAAATATCTACGTTAAAAAAAAATTAAATATATATATATATATATATATATATTTTTTAGCATATTCGAAAAATTTAGTATAATTGTCACTGATCAGTTGTAGTTTTACTAATTGTTTTAACGTTTATTAAGTATTTCATTTTGTTTTGTTTTATTGGTTGGTATTTATTTAAATAATATTAATGTCATGTATAATTTGCAGTGTTTATCTTTAAAATCAGGATATTTTTCAAACTTTTGAAACGTGCTTGGCAATATCTTATAAAGCATGTGGAATATATTTCAAGGTTATAATTTAACTTTTTTCTAGAAGAAAATATAAAAATAATAGTACAAATAAATTGTGTAGTTTTTTGTATTCGTTGGTACTTGGTAATAAATAATAATGTTACATTCGTAAACGGCAACTGTGTAATAATTCATAAACATTGTATTAGGTATGTATCTATTATACAAATATTTTTCATTTTCGTATAATCTATATGTACATACATAATAATTAGTAAAGAAAACAATACGTGTGTGCATTTTGTAACGTTGATTTGAGCTGAAAACGGCGTTCATAATAAACCTATGTGCAAGTTTCTGTGCGGTGATACGGTTGCAACAAAAATAAGCTGGTGTTTTGGCATGCCTAACTGGGGCAGGCTTCCAAAAATTTTCTGCTAAACCTCTCCCTACTTTTTTCTTCCCACCTATTTATATTGTTACATTTTATTGTACTTATATTATATGATAAATAAAATTAGAAAGAGGGATTAATTAAAATTCAACTTTCAAACTCGTGCAGTTAATTTATGCGTAAACATTAAAATTTGTTTAGTTTTTAAACTAAACATTTTATTTTCATTAAATATTATTTATTGTATTATAATATATTTTATTAGATTTACATTTTAGTTTCTCAGTATAGTGATGAATGTACTGTCTTATTATTATGTATGTTTTTTTTCTGAAATCGCCTTTCGTAATACTAATGCTCAATCTTCAATTTCAAAACTTATTCTGTTAGAAACGTGTTAGTACTTATAGTAATAAAACCTTAATGATTAAGAAAAAATGAATTTTAATATAAAACTAGTTTTTGTTGTATTTTATTCCAAAACGAACAAACATTTTCCACATTTTTTCACATTTTCATAAAATGTTTATATTAGCCTTTTTCTATATATAGTATAATTTAAATTTTTTGGTAGTTTTTTTCAATAAACGTCTAAAAATAAATAAAAAGCTTTTTGCTCTATATAGTTGATTATGGTTCTTTACAGCTTTTAATATTGAAATAGAAGTTGTATAAAAGTTATGCTTAAATTTATTATAATTAATTTTAAGCATTATATTAGAATTTTATCTTTTAGTTTTAAATTTATTATTTTTTTTTTAATACTCATTCATATACAAGTATACGTTTTAAAAATATTATTTAAAACTTTAAAAGTCATTCATTTTTTATTGATTGAATTTAACATATAATATTCGTTTTCATAATCATAATTCACTATTGCCATTAAATTTTTTTTTTTTTTTATGCAACTCCAAAAATATTTAGTGCAGAAAATTTTTTAATTTAAATTGTTACCCAAAAAAGCATAACAAATACAAATTGTCATATAAGTGTTTTCTTATTGAAATCTAAATAATACCTAATATAGTTTATAGTACATTTTGTTGTAATTTAAAAATATTCGCAGGGACTTAACTTTTACATTTATTATACTGTATATTTTATTTTAAGCTATTGCTTATTTATACAAAAGAAAAAATACAAACTGTTCTACGACTCAGTATTAACTTAAAAGTTAACAGTCAACATTTTACAATATGAATTTAAAACAATATGTATATTAAGTTAACATAAATTTACAATATTTAATA